>LR756408.1:212476-293599 GCA_902729485.2 Mus minutoides | reverse complement strand
AGAGAGAGAGAGAGAGAGAGAGAGAGAGAGAGAGATGCGAGTTGTCCTCTGATTTCCACACAATGCCTGGGTATGCACGTACCACTCCCTACAATGAATGAAAACAAAATCTAAACAATCAATAGTTAAAAAAATACAGTGGGGAATTAAATTTGAATGACAGGATTTGCAGAAGAGGGAGTAAAGAGGAAGTAAGTTTCTGATTCCTGTGGCATACAGAGACTTCAGGGAGAATAAGGAAGTGACTCCCAACCTATACATTGATTCTAGCCAAAGGACAGGTGCCGCTATGGAAATATTTCCAAGGCATCTCTACAATGTGTGCATATATCTGACAAATTATTTCATACATAAGTAATGACATGTATGGTATACTGGAAGAATCTTGTCCAGTCGTGGAGCTGTGTGAGAAGTCTGAATGCTTGTGAGCAGACAAGACAGATCTGTGACCTCAGTTTCTTCAAAAACTATGGAGTTGTCCTTGGAACGGATTTTCATGCTCCTTCCAGGTGAAGTGGATAGGAGTGAATTTACTTCGGATTACTCATTACAACTGGGTATTGCTATTTGTTTATGTGTCTCTGTGGAAAAACACAGTTTTGCTGTGTGTGGCTTGCCTGCCCTTGTGCTTAGACACACCTTACACGTGTGACTCCCCTTAAACCCTCTGAATATAAATTATCTGATGCTTGGAATAAAGTTGGTCACTGCATGAGACTTTAGTCTGCCTCTGTTATGGTTTATGTATGTTTGGCCCAGGGAGTGGCAGGCACTATTGGAAGGTGTGGCCCTATTAGAATAGGTGTGGCCTTGTTGGAGTAGGTGTGTCACTGTGGGTGTGGGCTTTTAAGAGCATCTTCCTAGCTGCCTAGAAGCCAGTATTCTGCTAGCTGACTTCAGATGAAGATCTCAGCTCTGCCTGCACCATGCCTGCTTGAGTGCCGCCATGTTCCCGCCTTGATGATAATAGACTGAATCTTTGAATCTGTAAGCCAGCCCCAATTAAATGTTGTCCTTATAAGAGTTGCCTTGGTCATGGTGTCTGCTCACAGCAGTAAAACCCTAACTAAGACAGCCTCATTCCTCAGCTCCATTCTCCCAGGTCTCACTGCCTCTAGAGCCGTAAACAGTATGGATCTTAATTTTTGCAAGGCATCCTCACTCACTCGTCTCTTAAGACTTACCCGCCATGCATCCACATCAAATGAACTCCTTTCAGGAGACTCACAAAATGACAGTGGCTTTGAAATGGGACAAGAAGATACAGGATTGAAGACTCTGTGGGGACACAGGATTGAGTGCTGCATCTACCTAAACACCAGGAGGCAGGACAGTGAGTGACAAGACAGGCTAGGAGGTACAGGAGCACTGGCCCCTGTGCTCTGCTCTTAGCTGGAGAGAGAGTCTGCCTCCTGACTGGGGAGCCCAGGATCTGTTACTTCCCGTGTCTGTCCTCCAGTTGTAGAGAACTGGACCCTGGGCAGCTGCTGCTTACCTCACGGGACCCTTCCTGCTCCTGTGGGTGCAGTCTCTGGGCCTTCTGGGACAATTTCATGTCAGCAGGTATGTTTCCTCTCTTGCCTCTTTTCTGGCAGATGCAATGTTCTCAGGAACTGGAAGCTGGGCGAGTGGCTAGAGGTTCCCAGGAGAGCAGCTGAACAGAGAGGCCAGCTGTGGTGAGGTAGAAAAATCCCCAGCCTGGCTGATGTGGCCTGCCTTAGGCCTAAAGAGACAGCAGAAAACCCCAGTGAGGGAATGACCTTGTGTCTTCAGCCAGAGTGCCCAAGACATGCCCAGTGTAGGCATGCTAGAACAGACAGTACTCAGAAAAGCCCTGTCTGGCACTGACCAGGGTGATGACAAAGAAAACCTAAACACCATAATCTGGGGTCTGGGAAGATGGTGCAGTGGGTAAGAGAGCTTGCTGCACCAACGTGAGGCACTGAGTTCAAATCCCCAGCTATCTGAAGAAGGCAGGCTTGGCTACAAATGCCTGTAAGTCCAGCGCTGTGTGGGACAAAGAGAGGAGGACCTCTGGGCTCACTGACTATCAGCCTAGTTTCAGGTTCAGTGACAGACCCAACCTCACGGGAATAAGGCTGGGGAAGAACACTCAGTAGCTTACTCTGGCCTCAGTGCAGGTGCACTTACACACTCACACCTATGTCCACGCCCACACGCATATACTACATACAACATACATGCCAAAAACCCAAACAACTCCCCTTCCCTGAATTACACACCAAACGCGATAGTTAGGAAGGATTCACTGCAGCTGCTGTACCTTTCACTTGTGAGGAGATGAGGAATTAACCTCGTTGTTGCCACAGTGAGGTCGCAGGTATGTACCATGGGCGCTGAGCTGCAGAGATATGACGCTCAGAGTGCCCTCAGAACCTGCATAGAAATACAAATAAAAACGAGCAAGCTTTCAGGTTGCTCCTTTTTCTGAGCTCTGTTAAGCTGTTCACACACAGGCTTCCCCAGTCCCCAACTTTTTGAGACATGGTCTCACTGTGTTGCTGCTGTAGCTGGCCTGGAGCTCTCTGCTTCCTGAGTGCTGGGACTAAAGGTTTGCGCCATCATGTCCAGCTCTCACGAGAGCTCTTATAACCATGTCATCAGCATTGGTACAACCATTTCTCTTTCAGAAATAACAAATAAGCTTATGTGCCGGTCCAGAACACACCCTAAGAGGAAGAGCGGCTCGTTCCTTCCCTACACTAAACCACACACAGTGCCCATGATCTCGGGCCATCTCTGTGTGCCCAGCACCCAGAACCCTTTCTCCTTCCGCCTGCCTTCTGAGAGCAAAGATGTGGTGCAGTGTGGTGTGGTGATGGCCACTCCTGGCTCTCTCTGCCTTTCTAGACATTTTCATTTTCATCCATGCCCACACTGACGTCCTGTTCTCATTCCTTAAATTCAATGGCCCAATTCCTTCCCTGCCTTGGAAACCCTGCACATAAACACCAGGTCCTCCACAAAAAGCATTTCTCCCTTGTCCACAATGTCTTCATGGTAAACAGGACATACTCACTGTCATTCTGGGCTTTCAATAACCTCTGATAAGTAGACTGACCACAGGATTAATTTAACCACAGGATTAAATTAGGCATACCTAGTTCCACAGAACATTCTTACTTTGGCAGTCAAGAAATGTTCACCAGAGATGGCAATTTACTGGTTTCCAGATAATCTTCAATAAACTCAATAGTGATGCCCAAGGAACACCCTCCAATAAGGACACAGGGTCATTCTGCTCAAGTGCCAATCATTGACTCTTACTGTCACCATATGGTCTCAGCACTGACCTGCCTCTTGTCCCAGCTCTCACATAAAACGGGCCCGGGTATTAGGATTTGCCTTTTAAACAGTTTCCTTTGCAGCTCTAGCTCCCTACAGGAGACTGCATGCTGGGGACGAAAAGGTCCTGTCTTACAAGCCTTGCTGCCCGCACAAAGGCTAATCTCGCAGCTCTAGTGCCTGTGCCCTCTTCTAAGTGTGCATATGCAAATACCCTGGCTTTTGTTCCGTGTGTTTTTAGTATTAGTTCCGCTGGCAGAAGCCACAGGCTGACCAAGAATGGCTGGCCTTCCCAAATTGAGCCCAAACCACCAATAATCTCATTTTCCATTTGTATCTGCCTGTTCTCTTCTCGCTGGCTTCTACTAGAAAGCGCGAACGCCCTCAGAGACGCTAGCCCCAGGCTTGGGGTAGCTGTCTGCAATGTCTCTCTCAACAACCCTGCTCTCCCAACTCCCATAGGATTCCCACCCCAACTCAACGGGGGCATCCCTCCAGTAGCGGTGTCAGCTGTCACTCAACACAAATCAGCGCTCAACAGCACAGCGTCCTCCCTGCGCTGCTGCCTCTCACCTCTCACAACAACGCAGTCCTCTGCACAGGACACGCAGTGCCCCTGCAACTTCCGCGCCCGGGCTCTCAGTGTTAGAATCCAAACTCTCGTGGAGTGCGGGCAACAATAACAGAACCGATCTGCGTGGAGATTTAAGCGGATATGACCGCTCCAGACTACTTCCGTTTAATGCGAATCAGTGTTCTTCACCACCATCCCACACCCCCTTTTTTCCCCCTTGTGGAGGCTGGCGAGGCGCATGCGCACTACCATTTGTGTCGCTACAATTTGCCAATACTTCTCATGGATCTTCCTGTACTTTCTGTTCCTTTAGGAGCTGTCATGGTCACTCCCACAATACAATGATACAGGGATCACCATCACAGTGTGTTAGTTCCACATAACCAGACAAAGCTTGTGGACTGTGACACAGTGAAAGTCCAAGGCTGTCTCATATTTTCAGGGGATTTAACTTCCTACCTATTCGTGTTTATCACTTATTTCCAAGAGACTGAGATGCTGCATATTACTAAAAATGCCATTTTTTTCTGAATATTCTCGGGGACTTAAAAGATTTCTTTTTTTTCCCTAAACTAAGAAGTAAATAAAAAATAAACTAATAAATAGAAAGAAAAAGAAAAGAAAACCAGGTTTGTTGGGAAATGGGAATTGAAGCTCCGTGGAAACTTTAAAGATGAAGGTCTGAAATAAACGTGACACTGAGGCTTTTCATGGTGATCAGAGGTGGGGGGAATCTGTTGTCAATGACAAGTGTCTTTATTTTAATTCTTCATTATGTATTGTGTGTTTTGCATATATAGGAAACAGTGTAGAGGTAGATGGAGAGGGAAATAATGTTAAATGGTGAGAGACCAGTTGACAACGAAAGCGTGCAGTACAGTAGAGGGAATAAATCCATAGGCCAAAGTCGAATATTTGAACAAAATGAATGATTGTGTGCAGTATCTCAGGTTAGCATTCTCTAGTTCTGTGTAGACCAGAGAGTATAGCATTGAGCATGGTATGATCCCCCTGCTTCTGCTTTCCAGGGCTGGGGGGAGGGGGGATATGACATCATGCCTAGCTTCACATATGATTTTGATTATCTTGAGAACAAATTATAGTAGTGGTGTTCTTGTAACCAGGGTTTTGTGCTCAAAGATACAGCTCCCAGGGTCCCAAAGAGTAGCCTCAGCCACCCATCACCACATGCCAAATTATATTAAACTACATAAAAGTGAATATGCAAATATCAACTTCTGATAGTTTGTCTGCTACATCTCAGCATATGATTGATAGCCACACCCACTTATTGCCTCCCGGGCACCACCTTGCTCTTCCACAGGCTCTCTCCTTATGCTTATGACCTCTCTAGTCAGTAAACACAGTACAGTGCCCATTTGTCTTGCAGCCTGAGTCACAGTCAGTCCACCAGGAAGATGGAGCACTTGCCCAGTGAAGGTGATGAAACACAAAAGAAGCTGAAACTGTATGCCTCTCCTTCTTTGTGCTCCATGAGACTGACCTAATGGGCAGCTGAGGAAGTTGCCCTGTCGATACCATAAAACCATCCCATGCACCAGGAGTCTGAACCACAGATACCCTGAAGAACATTGTAGGCCAGGCATGGTGGAATACAACCTTAATCCCAGAACTTGGGTGGCAGGGGCAAGCAGATTTTTGTGAGTTTCAGACCAGCCTGGTTTATACAGTGAGTTCCAGGCCAGCTAGGGCTATACAGTGAGATGCTATATAAAAAAAATAGCAGAAATGTGCACAAAACAAAATGTCTAGGAGAGTAAACTAGGTACCTGGAAGTAGTTGCTACAGTACTCAGGGTACAACACCTTAAATTGGAACTGAGACATTTTAAGCATGAGGCAGAGAACAGAATTTTCCAGAAAAGAGTGAAAGTGAGGGTGGATAAGTAAGGAAGCTCATAATGAATTCCTGGAGCTGCATGTAAGAGAGGAGGTCCCGTGATGGTGGGACTATAGATGTCACCCAAATCCCAAAGAAGGAGCTGAGCTGGAAATGACCGTGAAAGAGCATAAACAATTATTTATTTATAAATAGGGTCTTAAGTGCCCCAGGTTAGCCTCAAATTTCCTGTGCAGCCAAAGATTAGCTCAAGTTCTGATCCTCCTGTCTCCACCTCCTGAGTGGTTAGATTACAGGAGTATATCACCATACTTAATATATGCAGTGCAGGATATCAAGCCCAGGGTTTCTCCCTGGGCAAGCATTCTGCCAACTGAGCTAAATCCCAGCCAGGAGTGGAGAGAATGGCCACATAAGCATTTTAAGTACAAGGCTGAGATGATCATAGACATACTTCAAACGGATTAGCTTTCCTATAGGAATCAAGGTAAGGCTAAGTGAAGATTGGATGGTGGCCAGATCTGCATTGCAGAAGGACTGGAGACAATAAATGCAGCCTGAATGGAAGTTACAGTAGTAACTTTTCTGCTCACCAGTGGTTTCTAAACCAGAAAGGTGACACTGTACTGAGATCTTTGTAGTGTGGTGTACACTTTATAGTGTACTAAGTAATGAGACTTGGATGTAGTAATAAATTTCAATATCACCAGGGAGAGATGACCTAGTGGGATGCACTAAAGCAGGCATGCTATACACACTGAATTGATTATGAAGGAAAAAGGCACCAAATTATAATCTGGCCATGCTTCTAGGCCAGAGCTCTCAAGTGGAAGTTCAAATGGAGCCGCAAATTAATTCAGAGATTCTAGTAGTCACACTGGAATAGAAACAAATGAAATCTATTTAACAGGATTTGATTTCACCTGAAATGTCCAAATTACTATTTCTAGATGCTCAGCTTTCAATGAGTAGCTATTATATGGAAAAGTTAAAAAATTGAGGACTCTGGGGCCAGAGATATGTGTGTGAAAGAATGTTGTGGGGCCCTTTTCTCAGGAAGTATTTTCTCTGTTATTAGAAAAGAATTATGAGGGGAGCTGAAAGGGCTGCGCCTCAAGGTTATTTAACCAGTAAACAGCTGCTGTGAGGAGACTTTGGTGATATGGCTTCCACAGTTGCTGGGCATTTTAGGGGTAGGATGGTTCTGAAAGGCAGCTATTTGAGCTACCCATGCTTCTGGATCTTTAAGTAAGCCCAATAAACACACTGGTTCACTAAGATGGACTTTGATGCAAGCATTTCTTTGGTCTGTCATTTGCTCTTCGTCTGCAGTGGATGTAAACGGCCTCCCCAGAAGAAATGCAACAGAGATACACTTCAACCCAACAGGAAACAAGTGAGCATGTCACAAAAAAGCTAGGAGGTAGGGGACAGTGGTCCCCGTGGACTATCCACTCAATGATGAAGGCCATCTCAAGAACAAAGAGTTCAGGGTCTGCTGCTTCCTGTGACAGATTTGTGTCTAGTTTTGCAGATTTGAACATGGGATGTCCTCCTTACCTCACATTATCCATTCTGTCCCTTTGCTGGGGCTTCTGGGAGAATTCATGTTGGCAGGCATGTCTTTTGAGGCTTCTACCTTTGGCGTTGCTTGCTGACAGCTATAATTTCCACAGAAGTAGAAATCTGGGGGAATGTCTGGAGGCTCCAAACAGTGGTGGTTGGTAGAAGTCATCTGTGGTATGACAAGAAATCTGGCACTTTGTGCTGTGTAGGATGGATATACTAAAAACGGAGACAGAATCTTTCTAGTGACTATTGTGAGTGATGGAAGTTTCTGTTTGAACATCATCTTGAGCAATATGACTCAATTCCTACAAAATGTCTTAAGTTAGTTTCAGATTTAATGAACTTTCATATTTGGTGAACTGTAGTACGAGGGTACAGCCCTGTGGAGTACTCAGGTAGCCAATCACCACTCAAATGCTTGGCCTCCCATGACTAATGCACAATGTACTGGGAAGGCTCAAGGCCAAAGTGATCAGTTCTACAGCTGACAAAATAAGGCTCACAGAGAGAGTGCAAAGCTGCATTGGGATGTGCAGGCTGTGACAGGCCAGCCCCAAGCCAGAAGCTCAGCTGCTACTGTGCATAAACTGTGTGTGGATTCTCAGAACGGTTAAGGGAGTAGGCTTAGTAGCTTTGTTTACTTATATATTTGGTTTTTGTTTGCAGGCAAAGGAGGTCATATTTTCCTGATGAATTAGCATGGCATTATTTTTTTTTCAGTGTTTTCTGTGGGAATCACCGTGATTGAATTGAGATTGGCCTGTCTGGTTCAAGCCTGAGATTCCTGAAATTTCCTCTTGGGAAGATGATCCGGTTTGTTTGTTTGTTTGTTTGTTTGTTTGTTTTTATCAATTTGACACAAACTAGAGTCAACTAGGAAGAGGAAACCTCAATAGAGGCTTGGCCTCCATTGGTCCAAGGGCATGTCTCTGGGGGCATTTTCTTCATTAATAATTGATGTGGGAGGCCTGGCCTGCTGTGGGTGATGTAACTCCTGGGTTGGTGGTTCTGGGTTGGGTAAGAAAGCAAGCTAATAAGCTATGAAAGCAAACCAGTAAGCCACATTCTATCAGTTTCTGTTCCAAGTTGCTTCCCTGGGTTCCTGTTTTGGCTTTCCTCAATGATGGACCATAGCCTGTTAGTCAAATAAGCCATTTCCTCACAAGTTGACTTTGGT
This sequence comes from Mus minutoides, assembly GCA_902729485.2. Taxonomy (NCBI): domain Eukaryota; kingdom Metazoa; phylum Chordata; class Mammalia; order Rodentia; family Muridae; genus Mus; species Mus minutoides. Next base: position 285,113 of record LR756408.1, on the reverse strand, counting down.
TGTGGTGTTTACCACAGCAATAGAAAGCAAACTGGGACAGACCTATAGAGAAACGTCAAGGCCTCCATGTCTTTGCATTTAAAATGAGGCTTCTCAGTGTTGATAGCATCTCTCAGTAGCTGTGGAAAGTAAGCTCATTCACACAGATTCCTCACAACACTAACTTTTCCTTCAGGGAACTCAATTAGAGCTCACCAGTGCTCAGTTTCACTCTGAAGACCTCAAATTGATGAATCTCTCAGTTCTCAAAATCTGCTCTCAACAAGCTCCCTTGGTCTATCATCATCCTGAAAGGGCCCAGGGCTCCTAAACCCTGTCTATCCATTAAAGTCTTCCAATGGACTACAATTCCTTTGTCAGGTGCACACCCAGCCCAGAAGAAAACAGGTTGGCTCAGAGACACAAGGACTATTTAACTCGAAGTCCCAATCCCCAATGGCTTATTTCTCATGAGTGGTGTGAAGTACAATTACTTTGCCTTTTGTAAGTAAGAAAACCAGGCAGGGGAGCCCTGGCACAGGATCCTGGCTCTGAGCTCTGTGAACTCAGTCAAGGTAGATTACAGATATTTTTTTGAGATAGGACATTGTGTAGTTCAGATTGGCCTTCACTTACTATGTTATCAAGGATGCCCCTGAATGTCTGATCCTAACGTATCCACATCACATGGACTGGGGGAGGTGAGGGTTATAAGTATGCACCACCATTCCCAGTTTTGCACAGCATTGGGGGTCAAAACCCAGGTCTTTGTGAATGCTGGGCAAGCATTTGTAGCAAGATATAGAACAACATACACAAGTCAAAAAATGAATAATAGGAATAGTAATAAAATCCAAGGGGATAGCTAGATTATGGCACTCCAACCATGGAATGCTATGCTGCCATTTAAGGCAAATAGTCTAGAATGAAAAAATAAAAAACAACCCAACATGGAAACACAATAATTCTTATTAAGCCATTTTCTATTACGCTTTTGTTTCTTTTGTATATATCTGTGTGGGTACTTCTGTGGTGTGGTGCCCGTGTGATGCTTGGAGGACAACTTCTGAGAGTCAGTTTACAACTTCTACCATGTAGGTCCTGGGGACAGAACTGAGATGGCAAGTGTTGGAGGCAAGGACCTTTACCCTACTTGCCATATTTATTTATTTATTTATTTATTTATTTATTTATTTATTTGCAGAAAGGATTTTCTCAATTCAGCATTTAGGATTTCTTTCTGGGAATTCATCATCATTAAAAAAAGCATTTGTGTTTTTCCTTACAAGTTCTTTGAGTAATTTGTCTCACATATAACGTCTTCTATGCTTAAATGAACAACACACATCTAGAATTTTTTTTCTTAAATACAAATTCTACAGTGTCCAGTGAGGTTTCTTTTTTAAAAAAAACACAGTTTTTTATGGTGCTTTGAATGAGAGTACCCATTTGAATGCTTGGTACCCAGGTGGTAGACATTTGGGGTGGTATTAGGACATGTGGCCTTGTTGGCGGATGTGTCGCTGGGGATGTCACTCACCACTCCCAGTTAGCTTCTGCTTTGTGTTTGTGGATGAGTTGGGTGCACTCAGCTATGTATCCAGCACCATGCTGCCTGCCTTTTGCCGTGTTGCTCATGGACTCAACCTCTAAAACTGTAATCCCCTAATAAACTCTTTCTGTTTCCCTGTAAGTTGGCTTGGTTATGGTGTGAAATGCAAACATCTAGTTCTTTGGAAAGTTAGTTATGCCAGATGATGTTTTGCTGGGGCACACAGGTAAAAGGATGTCTTACTACAGCTAAACACTTGAAAGACTGTTTTCCTGAAGTAGACACAGGTGAAGAGATGTTTGGATATATCAGACATGTGAAAGGACTCTTTTTTGTCATTTATTTATTTATTCATTCATTCATTCATTCATTCACTTTATATACTGATTACATTTTTAAGGCTTGTTTTTTTAAATCTATATTAGTAGTCTGTGTGAGCAGGTGTGGTATAAGACAAAAAAAAAAAGGTGGCTGGAGAGACAGCCATGGGTGCTGGGAACTGATCTCTATTTTTGGTTGTGAGTCTAGCCTTTAGCCGCTGAGCCATCTCTCCAGCCTGTGACTTTTGATGAAGGGGTATAAATATGACCTCACAGACAGTGAGTGGGAGATGAGCTTTGAGCACTGGTTTGATTTGCTCCACCTCACTATTCTTTGCTAAAGACATGCATGTATTGGTTCACCTTACATTGTGTTGTTGAGCTCATCTTGTGGTAACTCTACCACTGAGAGAAACTTGCCCAAGAACTGCTCAAGAGGTTCCTGAGGCAACTTGTTGCTTCTGCAGCCTCACCTCAGGCAGGTTGGTGAGCCTGGTGGTTTCTTCAGGATTGAACTTCAGCTGTTCAGTGTCTGCTTGCTGAAAGGACTGCACTGTAGCTGCTAGTTCGTGCCTGGTGTCTGCTTGCATAGAGGACTGGTCTGCAGCTGCTGAATCGTATTTGATGTTTGCTACAGAATTGAACTGCTGCCCAAGAAGATCAAGCTTACCTCCAAAGAACTATTGCTGAAAAGGTCCACTTCCTTCATATCCCAATAACTTTTCTCCTCCACTACCTCTGCTGGGTAGTGGGCTAGAGGAGAGGTTGAACCCTTACTAAAAGTAGGTTGCAAAAAATTTATGCCTATAATGGTGTCTCGTCATAGCAATAGAAAAGCAAAGACCTGCTGAGGTGCTTGCTGTAGGGTGGGGGAAATACAATCTGGGTAAAGGAGGAAGGCAGCCATAAGTACCAGCTAAGTCCACATGACCAGTTGCAGAAATGCTTGTAATAGACATGAGTAGACAGTTATATCACATTAGATTTAATTATGGCATGTTATTGTTTTAATTTGGAAATTAAGTATGGTATAAGGAGAGGTGATTGTGTATCAAGCTGACAAGAGATGGATTTGTAATGGCTAATCTTGGTTGTCAATTCGACTACATCTTGAATTAACAATCCCCAAGCAGCTGGTCGTGGTAGAATGTGAACTTTGGATTAGAAAATCAGTTAAACACTATAAATGGGGCTTCATGGGCAATGCTAGTAGAAGTAAGGAAGACAGTGCTACAGAGGGTGGGAAGAGTTTGGATGAATAGTGTTGGCAGAGAAAATTTCAGAACAGCCTATAGTATTGACTGTGTTCCTTGGTTACTAGTGGCCACACTTACATCAGAGAGTACAAGGCACTCACATGACACACATACATACAGGCAAATAAAAATATTAAAAAATTGAAGAGTTATCTTTTGTGTACTTGACAACTACCTCTTGCCACAATGTAATCCTGCTCCCAAGTTCTGTAGGTTCTCGATATTTTCTATTGTGAATCCAAATGTTTCTCTCCCTCTCCTATTTGGTTTGTTGGTTTTGATTTCTTTCATGGAGAGTAACCCAGGCTGTCTTTGAATCACAGTCCTATTGTTCCATCTTTCTGGTTAGGAGGATCACAGATAACCACCATGCCTTTGTGACTGAAGTGTATTTATGATAGAAAGTGATTTTTTTCCTGATATATTGTTGGACAATGGAATGAGGGAGTCAGGGAGGCTGGGCTGAAGCACCCTCAGGTCTGTGGACAAGGGAATGAGGGAGTCAGGGAGGCTGGGCTGAAGCACTCTCAGGTCTGTGGACAAGGGAATGAGGGAGTCAGGGAGGCTGGGCTGATGCACTCTCAGGTCTGTGGACAATGGGGTGAGGGAGTCAGGGAGGCTGGGCTGATGCACTCTCAGGTCTGTGATGACCTAAGGTTTGTAGGACAGTATGTAAGTGCTACTTAGAGAAGGTTTAGCAGGCAAATTCATCTCCATCCTCATTTCTTCAGGGAAATCAGGGCCTCTGGTCGAGGTGGTTCTGGTGGCCACAGTTGAGGCCGCTATCAAATTTCCACTTCTTGGTATCTGCTTTCTCTCCTTCAGGTGAGTCCTCCTCATAGAACAAAACAGGGGTGAGAGAAAGGCAGAGACTGCATCCTAGATCCCCAGTTCTGGGCAGCTTAAGGTTTAGTATCCAGGCAGGAAGTTTGTGGGTACTGATAGTTTCTCACCACACTGGAGCTGTCAAAAAATGTTCCCATTTGAGGAGTAGAGTTCTCTAGAGAAATAGAACACACACACACACACACACACACACACACACACACACACACACACACACACACACTGGATTTATTAAAGTAGCTTACAGTAGGTTACAGTCTATGGCTTTAGTATTCCAACAATGGCTGTCCTCTGATGAGAAGAGTACAATGTCCACAAGGCTGGATGTCTTTAGCATGTGCTGAAGTCCTAAAGAAGTAGACTTGGATACCAGTAATTGAAATGAGCAAGAGCAAATGCAGGCAGGCAAAGAACAAGCACTTCTCCCGTGTCTTTCATATAGGCTGCCATAAGAAGGCATGGCCCAGATTTAAGATAGATCTCCCCACCTCAAACAATCAGGATTAAAGGTGAGTCTCCCAACCTTAAATAATTCAATCAAGAAAAATCCTTCACAGGAGTGCCCAGCCACTTGGCTTAATTCCAGATGTAGTCAACATGACAGCTAAGAATAGCCATTGCAGGAAGAAGGCTGTCTTCTACAACTGGGCCCTGTGGTCTGGATGTCATCTTTCCCTCAACCTCCATTAGGGCCCATGACCTGGGCTCAGGAGAGGTAGCTGCTGCATCCGGTCTCCTACATGCCCACGCTGAGTGCTCTGGTTTCAGTTGGCATGAGATTCCACAGGAAGAAAGGGGAGAAGCCAGCAACACACGTGGGTTATTCAGACATTATCATGGATTAGTCTCTTAGGTTAGTGATGTGGAAACCCAGCATTTAATGTCCTTCAGGACTCTTCTCTGTGATGGATCCAGTATGACCTGGCTTAGCATAGCCACTGATGGTCCCCTACTCTCCCTCCTCTAAGCCCACAATCCCTACCTGAATCAATGACCCCATTGATGGACTAGCCTGACTCCATCTTAAGTTTGGAAGCCATTTTGTTATAAGGTCAGAATAAATTCATTTCTATTTACTGCGAAATTCAAGTCTGACTGTGCTTTAACCTATTTCTGGAGTTTGACATGCTCCCCACCCTATGGAATTTAACTCACAGTTTAAACATATCCTGAACTCCACTCCGATAAGATAGACTGTTCCGACAAGGAATCTTGAGATATCTTGAGAGGTTCTGCCAAGATAATCTTATCTGTTGTCTGCTTCTGTAAATTTGCTTGCCAACTTCCTATGTAACCACATTCCTTAAAAAAAAAAAAAAAAACAAAACCCCAGTTTGTACCTTTTTTCCCTTTAAAAGAAGGCCTGAAAAGTTATCTCACACTGTTCTCTTGAATCCTGCTTCGGAGAGTCAGTCTTTTGCATATGTTTTAGTTATGGTTTTACTGCTGTGAACAGACACCATAGCCAAGGCAACTCTTATAAGGACAACATTTAATTGGGGCTGGTTTACAGATTCAGAGGTTCAGTCCAGTATCATCAAGGCAGGAGCATGACAACATCTAGGCAGGCATGGTGCAGGGGAAGCTGAGAGTTCTACATCTTCATCTGAAGGATGCTAGGACAAGACTGGCTTTTAGGAAGTTAGGACAAGGGTCTTAAGACTCATGGCCCAGTGACACACTTCCCCCAACAAGGCCACACCTCCTAATAGTGCCACTCACTGGGTCAAGCATATTCAAACCACCCCAGCATCTGTCATCCCTAGACCCAATCTTTCCCTGGTTCCTGACTGTCCCTCACCTACAGCCTCTATGTTTCCCTAACACTGACCCCCAAGATGTACTTGTAGATAAAATCACGACTCCCTTCCTCCACAGTCTAAGCAATTTGTCCATAGGTAGAGACTGAAAAACATGACAGCTTGTGCCGGGGTCCTCTTGATATCTGTGTTCTGAGTCCTCCCATCCTGCATGATGATTCTCCCACAAGCCTGCCCCACCCTCCTGCACAAGAGACTGTGTGCTGTCCCTGCTCCTAAGTACTCTTTTCCCTTTTGGGTTTGTCCTCATTCTAACCATCCTCACACTCACCCTGCTCCTCACTCCTTGCGAGGCACACAGGGCTGTGCACAAGCGTGACATCACTGTGAGCGGACCATATTGCTGACTAATACTGAGTGACTACTACCAGGGACTAGCATTTTTGCAGGGGCAGAGATACCTCAATGCATGGCACTCCTATTTCTGCCAGTAAAAAATATTGTCAATCTAGTGATCATAACTGGCATGAGAAGAATAAATGATTAATTTGGATAAATCAGGGAGTGATGTATGTTCAGAGGGGCTGGTGACTCTGGGGACAATATCTTAGTGTGAAGGCATAGAATGATGTTTCAGTAGCCTCAAAGTCAGGAGTAAGGAGGTCTGGTGCATTTTCCAGAGGAGGCTGTTGGGAGTCTGAGGGCAGCAGTCTCAGGGGCAGAAGTTGACTGCTTAGTCCAGTGGGTTATATGGGGATCTGTGTTTGGTACATCATGTCATCCACAGGAAGAGGTGGGAATTTAGAGCAGACGATGCCAAGATGCTGAACAACAGGCCATCAAGGGGAGGCAAGAATGCAGAGTCCCTGCACATTCTCAAGTGGTATTTGTTCTGTGGATGATTCCTGATGAGTCTCTCATGGTCCCTGACACAGTCACACACAGCAGATATCTAACACATAAATGTTTCTTCTTGCAGTTTAGCAGGAGATCGGGTGGGTTTCCCAGATGGGAGTGTCCCAGGGGGAGACAGTGCAATGAATCACGGGAAGAAACTGACTGAGATCATACCGCTTGTGGTGACCATTCTAGAGAGTGGGCAGCCATCCTTCTAGAGAGGCAGGGACTGTTCACCTCTTACCTCTCCAGATGATGGAGGCCACTGACATGCAGGCCTCCTGCCCTGTCACTCCTCCCCTTACATCTGCAACCCATCTCCCTCTGCTTCTCTCATAGGGGAACAATTGTAATTGGATGTGAGGACCACTTGTGTGATACAGGATTGTCCCCACTCTACAAGATCCTTTATGTAGCCCGTCGGTGCTTGACTGGCAAAAAAAAAAAAAATCCATAAAAATGCTTGTGTTTTTATCTCTAACACTGCAGAACCTGGGTGCTGTGTTTGATGTCTGTCATTACAGCACCTAGGAGGAGGATGTAGGATGATCAGGATATTGAAGCGATCCCTAGCTATAAAAATAGTTCAAGGTCAACTTGAACTGAATGCAATCCTGTCCTAAAGAAATCTGGAAACAAGAAGACATAGCCTGTTTTGTTTCCTTCTTAAAGTGGTGGCTTCACAACAATGGAAAAATAATTACATTTAAAAATAGTCCAGGAATATGGACAGATACCTCTCCAAAGACAGAACATTGTCAACACACACATAAAAAAAAAAAAAAAACCACTCAACATCATTAGCCATTTGGCAGGCAAGTTAGACCCTTGACCTGGAGGCCGGGTTGAAAGAGTGCTTGTCTATCATGTACGAGAGAGCCCTGGGGTTTGATCTCCAGCACCATATAAAACCAGCATGCTTGAAATGTAGTGGTAAGAGGATCAGAAGCTCAAAGTCAGAGTGACTACATAGTGAGTGCAGAGAAGACTGAGAACCATAAACACAAGCATTAAACATAAATAAAATCAGCATTGTTATGTTTGTCCCAGGAAAGCAGACAGAACGGCCATCATCCTATTAGGTGATGTAAACCAGACCAAGCAGTACAAGTAGGAAATGTTTTCTACTGTGTGCATAATCTAGAAAAGACACAAGAACTGAAAGTAGAAGAGAGACAAATAGGGATATTGGAGTGGAACTGAGGAGTAAGAGAGAGTAAGAGAGAGCAGTCAAGGGGTGAATGTGATCAAATCAGCTCTGCACATGGTCAACGTGACCCCTCAAAATGAACATATACCAGTAATAACTTACCAACACAATTAAATACACCTCATACCCATTTCAAGAGTTCCTATTGAAAATGGGAAGTGGCAGGTGCTGAAGGGGATAGAGGAACTGGAACTCCAAGGCACTTCTGCTGAGAATGTGACAGGATGCAGCTGCTGCAGACAGCTCTGTGGTAGGACCCCACACAGACACAGACACAACAAGCTGATCCAGAGGCTCCACCTCTATCTGAGTCTTCTCAGGGCTGAGACCAGGGTCTTGAGGGAACTTCCATGCTCTGTGGTCACATCAATGTTAGTCACTGCAGCTCACAGCAAGGAGCGACATGGATATCCACCCTAGAGCAGCACATGTCCAAGGCACACATAATAGAACCTTACTTGTCAGAGGCCCAACAAGCAGAGACCTGGGCGGCATTGTTAAGTGAAGCCAGCAGTCAAATGGGACAGGAATGGTATGAGTTCACGCACAGGAAGTGACTGGCAGAGTCACACATAAGGAAACTAGAAAGTCACTTTTTTTTTCTTTTTAACATGTATTTAAACTAAAAAAAAATGCACACATCTAACCCAGATGGAGTCCCAGCATTGAGGGGGAAGTGGACGCAAACCCCATCTCTAACAAAGAAGCCATCACTAGTTGATAAGTACTTGCAAAGAAAAATGTAGTTTTCTCCGAATGAGTCTCATTGGGGATACAAACCACATTTAAGGACGTATCCTATGCCCAGCAGTAGATGGCCAACACAAAATAAACTCAACGGTATTTTCGGAGTATTTTTTTGTCTCATAACATTTTGTCTGAGTTTTTTTTTTAACCTAACATGTCTTTTGTTTATGGGTTACAATGAGTTTTTATTGGTTTTATGTGAGTATGAATGCTTTATTCTTTTTTATTTCATCTTATTTTATTTTTTAAATGCCTGTTTGTTTACTAATGAGAGAAAGGAGGGGGTGTGGATTTGGGCAGGGAAAGTTTGGGAGGAGTTAAGGGAAGAGAAACTGTAATTAGAATAAATGGTATTAAAAAACTCAATAAGAAAGGAAAATACTTTATGTGGGTTTTTTTTTTTTTTGCTTTACATATGTATGTGCACACCAGAAGATGGAGTTGAGTGCCTATAACTGAAAATCTTGATGGTTATGAGCCACCATGTGGGGTTCTGGGAACAAAACCCAATTTATTGGTATGGGCCCTCGAGGTGGAGATTCTAGGTTTTGTATGTTCCTGTAATTTAAAAAAGCATCAAAAGTTTGTTCAAATGATTGGCTGAGCATTTGTTTAAAGATGGCCTACTGGAAAGGAGCTGGAGATGCCTGGTATCCCTTGCTTTGGTAAAGGGATTTTTAAGGCCCAGGGAAATTGCAATGGTAGAGTGGGTACATAATATAAAACCTACACATATATTATATCCTCCACAATAGGCAGGCCTTTCACTAATCCTGTAAGATGCAAAATGGTGAGAAGAGCACCAGTCCACGTGAAGAGCGTGCCCTTTTCCTTATGCCAGATCTTAGGGTTGAGGATGCTGCTACTCAAGTTGGATGGATTAAACGCAGTGGGTTTAACTGGGCCCTGGAGGTAGCAGAGGCCAGTTGGCAGCACTGGATTGCCAAAGACCGGGTGATTATAGTTATCACAATAGACAGCACAGACAAAGCAATGCTCACAATGGCCTAACCCATAATGACAAGCACAGGCAAAGTGAACTTTATAGCGGCCCGACTTGTATAGTCCTTTGGTACTGGCTAATCAATCATTGTGGTTCCACGAATGAAACTGATAAAAGCATACTGAAACTTTGTTTGATACATGAGAAAATTCTCAGATGAGAGAAAGGGTACATTGGCTCATGGCAAAAGGGAATCTCTCACTGTCCACACTTGAGCCAGTTTGAAGACCCAGAACTCCTCGAATGAAGGGCAGGCCAGATTTCCTTGAGGAAGGACCTTGATAAAATACCTAAAAGGTTTTAGTTAGCCTTTTCCCAGTCCTTCAAAATAGAGCCCTACTGCTTTTTACAAAGTAACTGTACACTGGAGAAAAGAAATCAGACTTCCCATGGTCTATTGGATACTGGCACTGAATTGGGGCTGATTTCGGGAGATCCCCAGAAACATCATGGGCTTCCAGTTAAAATAAGAGCTATGAAGGTCAGGTGGTTGAGTTTTGGCTAAAGTTCAACTTATGGTACACAGGTCCAGTGGGTGCCTGAACTCATCCTGTGGTTATTTCCCCAGTCTCAGAATGTATAATTGAGATAGATAAGCCGGACAGTGGTGGCACATGCCTTTAATCCCAGCACTTGGGAGGCGGAGGCAGGCAGATTTCTGAGTTCCGGAGGCCAGCCTGATCTACAGAGTGAGTTCCAGGTCAGCCAGGACTATACAGAGAAACCCTGTCTTGAAGAGAGAGAGAGAGAGAGAGAGAGAGAGAGAGAGAGAGAGAGACTTGGGAGTTGGCAGAATCCTCATATTGGTTCACTGACCTGTGAAATGATGGCTGTTAAGGTTGAGAACACTGTTTGGTTATAGATTTGCCTCTGGCAAGGAAAATACTGAATCAAAACAGTATAACATCTCTGGAGGAACTGCAGAAATTAGTGTCTCTATCAAGGACTTGAAAGATGCAGAGATGGTGGTTCTCACCATATCTCCCTGTAATTTACTGTGGTGATTTGTCTAAAAATGGTCCCTGTAGGTCCATAGGGAATGATACTATTAGGAGGTTTAGCTTGTTGGAGTAGGTGTGGCCTTTTTGGAGGATGTGGCATTACTGTGGAGGCAGGCTTTGAGGTCTTGTATGCTTAAGCTAGGCCTACTATGGTAGTCTCCTTCTGCTACCATTGGATCAAGATGTAGACATCTCAGCTTCTTCTCCAGCACCACATTTGCCTGCATGCTCCCATGTTTTCTACCATGATGATAGTGGACTAAATGTCTGAACTGTAAGCCAGCTCCCAATGAAATATTTTCCTTTATAAGAATTGTCATGATCATGGTGTCTCTTCACGGCAATAGAAATTCATACTAAGACACTAACCTGTCTGGCCAGTGCAGAAGGCAGGTAGTGACTCCAGTTGTGGCAGCTATGCCGTATGTGATGTTCTTACATAAGCAGATGAACACATCTCCTGGTACATGATATGTAGCTGTTGATCTAGAAAGTGCCCCTCTCCTCAGTACCTGTTCATAACAACCATCAGAAGCAAATTGCTTTTAGTTGAGAAGCCCAGCAGTATACTTTTACAGTTCTACCTCGCAAGCCTTGTGTCATAACTTAGTTAGAAGGGGTCTTGATCATCTGTCTCTTCCACAAGTTATCACATTGGTTCACTATATTGATGACATTATGCTGAGAACAAGTGAGCAGAATGTAGCAATCACTTGAAACATTGGTAACATATGTGCATCAGAGGATGGGAGCTAAATCCAACCAAAATTTGAAGCTCTTCTACATCATTGAAATTCTTAGGAGTCTAATGGTGGGGGCATGCAGAGATATTCCTTCTAAGATGGATACGCTGTTGCATCTGTCTCCTCACACTACCAAGAAAGAAGCACAACACTTACTGGGCCTAGTTAGGTTCTGGAGGCAGCACATTGTTACATGGGTTTGTCACTCTGACCCATATACCAACTGACTTGGAAAGCTGCTAGCTTTGTTGGGGCCTGGAACAGGAGAGGGCTATTTCCAGGGTCCAGACTGCTATGCAGGCTGCTCTACAACTTCACCCATATGATCTAGCAGACCCAATGGTACTTGAGGTGTCAGTGTCAGATAAAGGGACTTTGGCAGGCCCCTATAGCAAAGCTCTACTATCCTCTGGAGAAAATTCTTCTTCTTTTGAAAGAGCTCTTGGCTTGCTACTGGGCCTTAGTGGAAACTGAATATTTGACAATGGGCCACTAAATTACCATGATCTGGGTGTTATCTGATATGCCAAGTTGTAAGGTAGGATATGAACAACAGCAACTATTATCAATGGAAATGGTGTATATATGATTGGGCCTGAGCAGGTCCTGAAGGCACAAGAAAGTTATATGAAGTTGCCCAAATGTCTATGGTTTCTATTCCCATTGCAATGCCATCTGCCACCAAGCATGCTTCTTATGAGGTGTTACCAATGATGGATTGACTGAGGAAGAGAAAACTAGGACCTGGTTTACTAATGGATCTGCACATTATGCAGGACCAACCAGAAGTGAACAGCTACTGCATTGCAACCCCTTTCTGGGACAACCCTGAAAGATACTGATGAAGGAACATCTTTACAGTGGGTAGAACTTCAGGCACTACACATGGTCATATGTTTTGTTTGAAAGGAGAAATGTCCAGGTGTGCAATTGTTCACTGATAATGGATGTAGCCAATGGATTGGCTGGATGGTCAAGGACTTGGAAAGAGCAGGATTGGAAAATTGATGAGAAAGACATCTGGGGAAGAATTATGTGGACAGACCTCACCAAATGGGTGAAAAATATGAAGATAGTTGTATCCCATGTAAATGTTCATCAAAAGGTGACTTCAGCTGAGGAGTAATCAAGTAGATAGGATAGACTGTTTGTGGACAGTCTCTTTCCCCAGTCATTCTTTTCATTGCGTAATGGGCCCATGAACAAAATGGCCAAGGTGGCAGAGATGGGGGTTATGTATGGTCTCAACACATGGACTTCCACTCATAAACGCTAACCTGGCTACAGCTGCTGCTAAGTGCCATATCTCCCAACAGCAGAGACCAATGCTGAGCTCCAAATATGGCACTATTCCCTTGGGTGACTAGCCAGAGTCCTGCTGGCTGGCTGAATGCATTGGACCATTTCCTCCGTGAAAGGATAACACTTTGTCCTTACTGGAGTAGATACTCATTCTGATTATGCATTCTCCTTTCCTGTATGTAATTCTTCTGCCAAAATCACTATCCATGGACTTACAAAATGCCTTATCCACTGTCATGATATTCTATACAGTATTACTTCTGACCATGGAACTCACTTCACAGCCAGTATCTAATGGCTCAGAGGCAGAAGCTGGCTTAGAGTTTGGAGCTCCCAGAAGGGCTGAGATTTAGAGCAGAGGGAGGACAGTGGCAGATGCTGATAGGGTGTGGTAAGAACCAAAGCCTTTGAGAGAAGCAGAGCTGTGGTTGGATTTTCATGTTAACAGAATGCCAAGGCTGGCCTGCTCAGAACAGGCCACGATGGGTCCTGGAAGATCTGTAAGAAGAGCATCTCTGTCACTGTCACCAAATGCCTGAGGAAAGTGATTCACAAGAAGTAAAGATTTCTTTTAGTTCATGATTTCATAGGTTGCACGGGTCGTTTGCCACTGCCATGGGGCTGTGGTGACACAGGACACTATGGGATTAACGTGTATTGGAGGCCTGCTCACCCCATGAAAGGTAGGAGATGGTGAAGCAGACACATAGAGAGGAACAAGACAGGGCTCCAAGAGCCATTTCAGGTGCACATGCCCAGTGACCGCACTGTTCCACTTCATCCTTCCCTTACACATTCCATGGCACTCAGATCGCCACCAGCTGGGGACCCATCATTAACATACAAGTCTTAGGGGCCATTAGATCAAAGCTGTGTGTACCGAAGGGGAAGAGCTATTTGGCCTCCTGGAGGAGGAGCCATGGCAGGCACCTGGCAAATAGCATGGGGATGTGTGCTGCATCGGGTGGGAACACAGATAAACGGGAGGGGGTGGCTAATGGCTTTTGGTAGAAAAGAACTGGAGTTCTGTCAAGATGCTTCTTGAGAACCAGGGATGGGGGTCCCTGTTCCTGCAAGGGGATTGGTGAGAAGGGAAAGTGTTAATGCTAAGGGATGTCTGCTGTGCACATAGTGATGTCAGGCAGGCCTGAATGCAATCCTGTGGAGGGAGGAGAGGGTCAGATGCAGCTTGCTGGGAAAAGTGACACCCGCAGGGGTGTGTGGGGGGGATGGGTGGGGGACAGTGAGAACAGAAAGCAAGTGAGAAACACAGCTGTTCCTGAGGACCTTAGCAATAGCAGATGTTTGCTTATTCATTGTAGTAATTAATTTATTTGAGTTGTTCTTGGATATTTTTACAAGGCACTTTTGGCTTATAAAAGTAAATGTAAAAACTATTAGAGAGAGAGAGAGAGATTTGTCTCAGAGTTTAAAAAGTCACTTACTGCTCTCGCAGAGTGCCTGGGTTTGGGTCCCGGCATCCACATAGCCTTTCGTAACAGTTCCCAGGCCCTCTTTTTTTTTTTTTTTTTTTTTTTTTAGGACCTCTCAGGCACCAGGTACACACAGGGTGCACAGACATATATAGTCAGTCAAAACATAAATTTATTGATACATGGGCAAAATTTTAAAATTAAAAGTTAGCATCCTAGGGTAGAATGTGGTTTTCATGGATATTCACCTCTTCCCAGGATCACCATCTTAGTTAGATTACTGACAAATTGAGGTTGGGCTTATTTGTAGTGATCAGTGTAACTCTGTCTGAAGCACACATTCCCTGAATCTAAGTGTGTGACAGATGCGACCACACACCTTCATCCACAAATGCCTTGGCACCCGCGGCACACACTCCTGTGATCCCATGGAGACTGAGGCCCACACTCCTGTGATCCCGTGGAGACTGAGGCCCACACTCCTGTGATCCCGTGGAGACTGAGGCCCACACTCCTGTGATCCCGTGGAGACTGAGGCCCACACTCCTGTGATCCCGTGGAGACTGATTGGCTTCTGGTCTTGCTAGCAGTTCTTTGCCTTGTCATCAGAAAATTTGAAACTTAAATCTGAGCAATTTTGAACTGTGCAGCTCAACGGTCGTCACCTCGTGGTGCGGATGATGTCCAGCACTTATTTCTGCTCTTAGACGGCCACTTGCAGTTTCACCGATGCTCTGATGATAGTCCTTTCTGAGAGCTGGGACTTTTCTGATTGCACATACATTGCCACAGTGGGGATTGTGCATAAATTACCACAACGGAGTAACCACCTTTCTATGCCTGTCTTGTGCAATATCCTCCAAATTCATCTGTTTTTTTCAAATGGTGAAATTTTCTTTTTAAGTCTCCTCCTCCTCCTCTTCTTCCTCTTCCTTCTCCTCCTCCTTCCCTTTCTCTCCTCTTTTCCTCTTCTTTCTTTCTTCTTACTCTTCTCCTCCTCCCCTTCTTCTTCTTCCCCTTCTCTCCATCCATTTATCTTTTCCAATCCCCCTATTGGATATTCAGTTTGGTTCCATTTCTTGGCTTCAGTGACACGGTGCAGCTGTCTCCTTGAGGCACTGGCTCTGTTCCCTTTAGCTGACAGCATTTTTAATTTTTTTGCAGACTCTCCTTATGAAGTAGCACAATGGCTGTGCTAAATTACATCTCCCACAGTAGTGTGGAAAGATTTTCTTTTCCCCACACCATTGAAACACTCATCTTTTTTTAAAAAATTAATTTATTTTAATTTTATGTATATGGATGCTTTGCCCACATCCAAGCAGTATTCATAGAAGTCAGAAGAAAAAAAAAAATATATATATATATATTGCATGTATATGTTTATCAAGAGTGACACTTGTTTCTTTTAAGATTTTATTTTGGTGTGTGTGTTTGTGTGTTTGTGTGTGTGTTTGTGTGTGTGTGTGTGTGTGTGTGTGTGTGTGAGAGAGAGAGAGAGAGAGAGAGAGAGAGAGAGAGAGAGAGAGAGGTGCTCACAGGCCATAAGAAGGTTTCTGGTCTCCGAGGGCTAGAGGTACAAATGGGTGGGACCTGTCTGACATGGGCTCTGGGAACTAGACTCAGGGAGGTTATTTTGTTATTTGTTTTTTGTTTGTTTGTTTGTATTTTGTTTTTGCAAGAGTAACAAGTGCTCTTAACCACTGAGTCAACTCTCTGGCACCCAGGATTTGATGTGAATGTAAGACTTCAATATGCTAGATATGGGAAGTACCCTTCCACACCTCCAGGCCTATGTAACTTTTATTTTGAGATATAGTCTCACAGAGTTGGCCAGTTTGACCTGGAGGATACTCCACAGTCCAGGCTAGCCTGGAATGTGTGATTCTCCCACTCTTGTTGGTGAAGTTGCTGGGATTATGAACCCACCAAGGCTATATAAGTTTAGTTTTTAAAATGCAATACTGTTTGTCTATTTGTTTTTTGTTTCCTGTGGTTTTTATAATACCCCCATGTGTATTATTTCATAGATCAGTGTCACATGATCACATAGATCAGCTGGTGATGCTTCATCAGCACTTTTTACAGCCTTAGGTCCTGCCTTTAGGTTTTCATCTTCTTTGAGACATTTTAGTATGTGGTGTTGGTTCCCTGACAGCAGTTATTTTGAAGAAGGAGAATGATGGGAAGAGGAAGTTTAGGAGATGGATGAGGCAGTGCATAGGAACTGAAATGTCTGGTTGCAACACGGAGAAGCGGCTGTGGGTGGAAGTTTCTGCTCTCTTTTTTTCACCATTAGTTAATCTATTTATTCACATTACATCCCAATTGCTGCTCCCCCACCCCACCCCTCACACAGTCCTTCATCCCTCCCCTTCTCTTCTGAGAGGGTGAAGCCCCCCTCCCCACTTCCCTTCTGCCCTGGTACATCAAGTCTCTGCAGGGTGAGGCACATCTTCTCCCAGTGAGGCCAGACAAGGCAGCCCAGTTAGAGGAACAAGATCCATAGACAACAGCAGATTTAGGGACAGCATCCACTCCAGTTGTTGGGGAGATCACGTGAAGTCCAAGCTGAGCATCTGCTACCTGCTCCATATGTGCCAGGGGTGGGGTAAGGTCTAGCCCATGCATGCTTTTTGGTTGGTGATTCAGCCTCCAAGAGTCCCCAAAGGTCCAGGTTAGTTGACTCTGTTGGTCTTCCTCGGAGTTTCTATCCTCTCTGGGTCCCTCAATCTCTGCTTTCTTATTTCTTTGAGAACAACTTGACAAGTCTGTCCCCAAGAACCTCTGATGGCACCTGGCACAGTCACATATAATGGTCATCAGAAACAGACATTTCTATCTCATGGATCAGGAACATGGAAATCTGAAGTCAAATTCCCTGGGTGCTTATATGTGTATGACATGGCTAGTCCTCTATAGAGTGGATGGTCCCCTCTCTTTCCCACTCCCACCTCTGCCTTTGTGGTCATGAGGCCTCACCTTAAATGTGCGTCCATTTCCTTCTACTTCTTCTTAGGATGCTTGTGATTATGCCAACTGGATAGTGCAGGCTGTCACACTGTACAAGGTTCTTAGTCACATCTGCTTCTGCTAAGACTTTTTTATAGAAGGGAAAAGTAACATTTACAGGTTCCAGGAGGCAGGGCTTGGGTTCTCATGGGTTCTGTGTAGCCATCTGAGCTGCCCTGTATCCATCTGCATCCCTGTATCCATCTGTCCCTTGAGCATCTCTCTACCCATGTTCCCTATGGTATCTATCTTCCCCTGGGGCATTCCTGCATACCCCAGACTGGGCCCCCTTGACCATCTTTGCTCTGCTTTTCATCCTTTACACACTAGTGGACTCCTCATGTGACACACACTTGAGACCAACAGTCTGCTGTTCATAAAGGGACTGTAAAAGGTTGAGAAGTGACTCACAGGAGAAAATATCTAAGACTACATGTCTATAGCCACAGTAATTGAATGATTTCTAAAAAGCATACAGACAGCCAGACAACATTCCAGTTTTAATTTTAAAAAAAGTAGCTTTTCTACATCAAGGAAACAAGTACAAATGATAACATGTGAAAGTCAAACAAAAGAAAACAAAATCCAAAATGAAGCCATCTGAATGAGCTGCTGGTGTCCAGAGGCTGTTTGTGTTTGGCTCCTGAGTTTCTACAGTGGCATTCTTTAATACATCAGTTTCAGGAGATGGTATAGGAGGTGTTGCCACAACGTAAGTGTGTAGAGGTCAGAGAACAGTTTGCAGGAGGAAGTTCCCTCCTGGCTGCATGTGGGATCTAGAGATTGAACTCGTGTCCTCGGGTTTAGGGGGGGCACCTTTACCTGCTGAGCCATCTTGCTTCTTTAACAATTCCTTACATACTTGTGATATAATGTAATCATATTATCTCATGATATTCACCTCTATTACCCACCCACTCCTTTCTCCCTGCTCCCTCCACATCTCAAAGTGCTCCCTGCCTACCTTCTTGTTATAAGTGACTGTTCTCTGAGCCTACAAACTTCCATCTAATGGAGTTCAGCTATACCCCCCTGTGAAACATCACTGTGGCTGGACTGCATAGAAGGGTAGAATAGGTTCATATCACCTAGCAACACTGCATGTGTTCTGGGAGAAGGGCTAGATTATATAGAGTCTGGGGGAGACCAGATAACGAGCTCCATGTGCAGCTATGGGGAAGCTCTCACTGGCGTTAGTTATATATGGTAATTTGAAGGGCAAGCCAATAGGGAAATGACTGTCTGTGTTTTATAATCCAAGACAGCTAGCTTTCTCTAGCTCAGTGTCATAAATATTAAAGATGGCTGCACAGATATCGACAGAGACTAGTGTGACCTGTGGCCACACCAAGTAACTTCAAAAATTGAATGAATTGTCAGTGACTGAAGTACATTTTCAGAAGACTTACATGCTCCCCTACCCTAGTACTCAGAGATCCAGACACACTGAAGAGATGTCAGGAGCATCATCTGAACACCTTTGTCCTCTATGAACGCCCATGCTCAGAGTTTTCACATCCCCATAGGCAGTGGTTATAGACTGCTGTATGTAAATATCACACTGGGTGGAGATTATTCAACACTGAAGTCAAAGATATGGGGTCAAGTGTGTGCCCTTTCATTTTTCTAACAGTGTGACATCAGGAAAGACATTGTCCCCTCTATGTCCTTCTTTTCCTCTTCTGTACATTGTCCCCTCTATGTCCTTCTTTTCCTCTTCTGTACAGCGAATGTTAAGATTCCTACATCTCAATGTTTCAGTGCAAGTCAGTGAGGTCACTGTGGGAATACCCATGGAGGGAGAGGGTGGGCGTGTTGGTTCTTCCTGCTTGGAGAACTTGGTCCACAGGCTCAGTGCCATCTCCATATATAGGGCACCACCCCTACCTGAGCCTCACTCCCTGCTTGAAACCCAATAGAAAACTCCTTCCTGTCCTGACTTGAAGCATGCAGCATCCCCTCTTTTCACTCAGATGTACCTTCTTTCAACCCCTCTTTTGCTCTATGTGCATTTCCTGATTGCTCTATGCCCTGCTTTAGGTAAAATGACATATAGGGATGAGAAGAGTTTGTGCACCTGAGAGCTGACCACAGGAAAAAAATACCTCCTCAACCTGCACCCCAAAACAATACTTCAAAACCTTTTCAACTTTGCCATCTAGGTAAGAAATCAAAAGCTCATCTGTTTTTTTAACAAGGTCCAGATGGTGAATGTGCCAGGCTTTGAAACCCTCATGCTCTGTACTGCAGCTACTGCTGGGTAACTGACCAAGTGACAGAAGGGTGACAGACTGAACAGGTGACTGAGGAGAGAATGAGTGGGTGACTGACAGGTGACAGGAACAGGTGACTGATAAGAGACATGATGAACAGGTGATTGAGGGGTAACAAGATAAAACAAGTCCCAGTCTGATGACCAGTATAGTTTATGGTGAACTGTGATCATGTTTCCTTGTTACTTGATCCTCATGTATCCTTACAGATTCTGTCACAGTTCAGCACATCCTTAGGGGACCTAGGTCCACAGACTGGACATGTTCTATCACAAAAGGAGGATAGCATATATGACATGGCAATAAACCTTCCTGTAGGTCTAGACCTAGGCAGGGTGCACAGGCTAGCAGATGCTTTCTCTGTTGACCCAACCTTTCCCTTTCCACTCTCCTTCTGTCTTGAACACAACCTTATCTCATAGACATCCTTAACTCCCTGTGGACTATGAGCTGCATGATCTAGGGCAGACTGTGTGGGCAACTTCCTTATGGGAACACATAGCATCCTCTGATGCCAGGTGCCAATTTACTCAGGCTGCAGCAACAGACAACCACACAAAAGTAGATCAAATCACACATGTGCTTTCTCAATTGAGAGTCTGAAAGTCCCAGATCAGGGTGTGCACAGGGCAGTTTCCTTCTGTGTGCTGTCCTGTGTCCTCATATGGACCACTGGGCAAGGACCAAGGTGTTTTATATTAGAGCCATGCCAATAGCATCATTTCACTGAATATCTTTTCTAGAATCTTATTCCAGATACACTCACGTTCTGACAATCTGGAGGCTGAGGCTTCTGCACGTGAACTTGAACAGGATCCAGTGCACCCAGTGATGCTCCAGGACTGCACATATCTGACCGTGCACAGAGTGGCCTTGTCACTTCCCTAAGTATGGCTATAGGCACTAGGGAACCCAGCTCACACCAGCAGTACCTAGACCTTCTTCTTGTGAGGCCTCAGAGGAAAAGGGAGACCCTCCTCTTTCTCCCCGTATGTTGCTGAGAACTCTCAATCTGTCCCCAGGATCTGGCCCAGATGGAGCACCTCCTTCCCTGGAGCTGTTGCTGGGGATTCATCAGCACCACATCTGGGTTTTCTGATTCAAATATGGGAAGCTCACAAGAACAGCTAGTCAGACCTCCTCCCTGTGCTCCTCCCTGTGCTCCTCCCTGTGCTCCTCCCTGTGCTCTCTGGTATCTGGTGAAGATATGCGTGAGAGACCAGCAGCTTTCTCCCTTTTTATCTGCACCAATATGTTTTCCCTCCAGTGACTGAACATTTGTGAATAATTTGTGTTCAAGTACTATTTGTGCTTAGAGCAGGTCAAGTGGCAATCGTGGAGACTGTCAACTGAGTTTTTGTTCTCACAAGTACTCAGCCTCTTGTTTTAAAATGACCATGCTCAGGCAGTTCATTGTCACAGGCAATGAACCCTCAAAGAGATGTAATTGTCACTTGGTGGAAATCACCCTTGGGTTGTGTGTGCCATGCCTTTGGCACATATGTGACATGCTCCTCATGACACTGTCACATGGGATACAGCCCTGAAATCTCTTTTGGTCATTTCTTTTGACTGCCAACCCCTCAACCCTTATATCTTGCAAAAAGAACAGCTCTTACACTGCCTTGCCTCCTGCACCAGCATTGACATCCGGTCCTTACTGGACAAAGTGTCCTTGACAGAATAGCCAGATGCTGAGGTGTGCCCTTGAATCTGTGTACTGAAATTCCAGGATGCGTGGGAAAGTGGACCAGGAGGGAAGTCTGGGTGTGACTCAAGGGTCTGCCAAAGATACCCTGATCAAAGAGGAATATGAACCCTGGGAGAGAGACTTTTGTGAACAAGAGTACAGCATGGACAAGAACATCTAGGTGAATTGTGTTTTTCATCTGAGATTCTGGATAAAGCTAAGGTCCTGTGATGGGGAGGGTGGGGATTCAATGGTTGAATTCCAGCTCTTGCTGGTGCACCATTCAGTAGTCTAGGTCTATGTGTGCTACCTTCAGGTGTGGAAATGTCTACCAGTCACTACAGAGTGTCAATGAGAAAACATCTTGTAACTCGGTTCTTAAGAGGAATGAACATGCTAGGTCACATGAGGTGACATAGAATAACACCAGGGGTTTGTCAGCAGTCTGAACTTGTGTGGAGGTGGTAGACCACAACCTTGAGTGTTGAGTGTAGGAGGAATGGGTAGGCTGGGGTCGGAACACTCAGCAGGTTAGGACAGCCACTCTGAATGGTTGAAGTTGCCTCTGGGATTCAGGCTCTCTCTACTTAATTGCTATCTAGACCTAGGACTGTAATGTAGCATTTTAGAGGCCCTGTAGGTCAGAGCTCCCTGAAGGATGTATTTTGGTTGTTTGTCCACTTGAGTGATTATATAGGAAAGGTGCACATACAGGTGGGCTCTTCACTGTACCAAGAAAATGTCTCTTCCTGAACTAAGCAACATTCCCCAAGATCATCAAGAGTCTGGATGAGAACACCACTAACACAGGCAGCACAGAGCCAAATATGCTCATTCTGTTTCTGAGACTCCATCTTTCTGATGGAACTCTTCTCCACAGTTCCAACAAGACTTAGTCCATTTGCACTTCTCCTTCATTCTCTTTTTTTCTGTAGCATAATCCCGAGGACTATCTGTGCTGCTCTGGGTATAGCTTTTCTCAATACCCATGAGGTCAAGGCAAGAGAATTGAAGGATCTAGGGCAAGCCTGAGCTACACAGTGAGATCCTGTCTCCAAGAACAAAACAAGATTGAGCTGATCCTGACACTAGCAGGTCTTGGGAGCTTGAAGACAAGAAATCTTTCCTGAGTGGTGAAAATTGGGGAGAGAAGGAAAGTCAAGGATGTGAGCAATGTGGTAGTCAAAGATATGTTTGAGAATTGTTGCAGTAAATCAGAGTTGAAAAACATCCCAGCAGCAGAAAATGGTTGAGTCTGCAATTACTGGTCACCTCCTGCAGCATTGACGCTGTATCTCCAGGATACCCTAGGCACCTGTTTTCTGTGATGGTTATCCCATACCTTGCACTAAAAGTCCTCCCACGGTATCTCCACCACATGAATACCCACGAGCAGAGGGTAGGATCTGACAAAACTTCTGCCTCCTCAGCTTGGTGGTACAGTTGCTAGTGCTGTGGAGGGTTAGCAATCTCTCTTCATCATGCTAACACCCAAGCCAAGAAGCCCTTCTGTAGTGGGAATTTAGGTTTTGTTGTAGACTCAGTTATATCATGTGATGTGTTACTGGGAGCTGTCTTATGAGAGGATGTTTTGCTGAGAACAGACATATAGTATTCTTCTAAAAGCTGTCTGGTGAAAGGGCATGTGATGTTTTGCTGGAACTGACACTTAAGAGAACATGATGTTTGTAAAGAGAATTAAGTATAACCCAACATACAGTGGACAACTGGCACTGGTTTACCTTACTGGTCTTCATTGGGCTTCACCTTGCTGGTATTCTCTGATTTTTGCTTGTCATGACTTTGTGGAGAGAAGTGTGCTTGGGGAACAAGTTTGCTGGTTTGTATTTGGTGTGTTGCTAGCAGAGTGGACTGTAGACAATGAGGATGAAATTGCCTTAGGGAATAATTCCTTCTCCTTCTTTTCTCCTTCTCCTTCTTTTCTCCTTCTCCTTCTCCTTCTCCTTCTCCTTCTCCTTCTCCTTCTCCTTCTCCTTCTCCTTCTCCTTCTCCTTCTCCTTCTCCTTCTCCTTCTCCTTCTCCTTCTCCTTCTCCTTCTCCTTCTCCTTCTCCTCCTCCTCCTCCTTCTCCTTCTCCTTCTCCTTCTCCTTCTCCTCCTTCTCCTTCTCCCTCTCCCTCTCCTTCTCCTTCTCCTTCTCCTTCTCCTTCTCCTTCTCCTCCTCCTCCTTCTTCTCCTCCTTCTATATTGAAATAAACCTGTTCTTCTTCTTCTTCTACTACTACTACTACTACTACCACTACTACTACTTCTACTTCTACTTCTACTTCTACTTCTACTTCTAAACAGGTCCACATCCGCCTTGTCCTATTAACCATCTTCCTCCTCTACCTTTGGTTGGTGGGCTATAAGAGAGGTTGAAGAATTTAAGAACCCTTATTAAAGTGGATTTTGAAAAAAAAAAAACTAAGCCTATATACATCTCTGCATTTTTTTCTGTATGTTAAGTGCTATTAGCTTGTTTTCTATTTCTGTGATAAACATCATGACCAAAATTAATTTGAGGAAGAACAGGTTTATTTCAATAACCACCCTTGATGGAATCTAGGGCAGAAACTCAAGGTAGGAACCTAGAGATAAGAACTGAAGCAGAGACCATGGAGAAATAATGCTTCCTGGCTTGATCTCTATGGCTTTCTCAGACTGCATTTTTATACAGCTCACGACCACCTGCCTAGGGGTGACACCATTGACAGTAGAATGGCCCTCATACATCAATCACTATCAAGAAAATGCCCCCACAGACATGTGTACAGGCCAATCGGATGGAAGCTTTATCTCAATTGAGGTTCCCTCTTCCCAAATGGCCCTAGTTACAAGTGCCCAGGACACAAGGTCTCTTGGGAAGATTTTGGGTGGAGCTGATGATCAGTAGATGGGTAACTTTATGAAGAATCCATCTTCCTTACGACTTAGTTTTCTTGTCTATAAAATGGGTAAAATGACAGCATTTTCCTGGTAGGTCTTGGGTGTGTTTAGGAGATCTGGCAATCAGCACTAAATGCTACTAGTGTTGGATGAGCAATGAAGCAATGACTTCAAAACACCTCATAGAAGAATGAGTGAGAAAGTGTCTTATTATAAGGAATCCTTGTCATAACCCTTTCTGTCTCACTGAGTCTCCTCCCTGTGCCCTGCTGTGACTATGCTTTTTCATCTCCACACAGGCTCAACAGCAGAACTCCGATAGGTGCAGATACACTGAGCACCCATCTTCCACACAAGAAACCCAGCTTGGGGATAGAACATGACCTACACTACGCCTTCTTTGTGTTTCACAGGGTGAGGCCTCAAGAGAACCCTTTTTTCACAGTACTCAGAGATCTCAACCCACTGAGAAGCCTTCAGAAGCATTCCTCTAATCTGGAAAACCTGATCTTCTATGGAATCACAAGGGCAATTTCTAGAGTCTTCCCATTCCAACTGCTGTGTGTGAGTCTCCCACCATGATGAGTTATCTGACTTTACGTAAGAGACCTGGGACCAAGTCTACATTCCTTCATTTACTAACAGCTTAACATAACCAGAGATACTGATCCTTCTATGTCTTACTTTTCTATTCAGAATAATGGTTCTTTATCCCGCTCCCCTCAAACACCCTCCATCTTATGCTCCTTCTCTTCCTCTCTCTTCTATTCTTCCTCTTCTCCCTCCTCCTCCTTACCCCCCTCTCTCATCTTCCCTTCTGGAAGCCTACTTTTTGCCCTACTCAACTTCACTCCCTCAGTAACATTTTGCACTTCCAAAATCATGTATTAATATTTCTACAATATTCTGAAACCCAGACTTGATGACAGTCAAGTTATTTTCCAATTACCCAAGTCCCACAGATTCATGTAAAAAATTTTCACCAGGACTTTCTAGGTGAAAAGTCTATTTGTAATGGGTCAGATGATAAACATTTCATGTTCTGCCCCCACATGGATGCTGTGGCAAATGCCCAACTTTCCTATTTAAATCTAATAGGAGCCACAAACCTTCTGCCAGTGAGCACACATAGCTGTGTCCAAGAGAACATTATTTACAAACAGGCATCCCTAGGCTCCAGTGTATCAAGCTATGCTCTAGACTATTTTTATATGCTTTCTTCTCCTCCACAGCTGTATCCTAAGCCTTCAATCCTGAGCTATTATGTCCATGCCCATTGTGGGGCATCCTTTCCTGTCCCTGTCTGTGTGTCTGTGCCTCTTGTCTTTGAAGGCCCATGGCTTTTTCCACCTGATGCTGGAACTTTATAGTCTTTGAAATGAGTTCAAAAAGGCAGGAGAAGGAGCTTATGATCTTCTACATGAACAGCAAACAGGTAGTAAAAACAAAAAAATTTGCAGTATAAACAGCTGAAATTCTCATAACAATCTCACCAACTGTGGATTAAAGCGCTATGCCAACAATGATGTGCTCTAAGAAGTCAAATGGAGGTTCCGGGAAGAGCATCTGTTGTTCACACCTTCTCTTTTCTCAGAAGGGGGCAATGGAATCTGCTTTAGTTTAAGGTAATTGGATATTTCATAAGGACAGAGTTGCACCTTGAAACATTGAAGGGCAACTTTAGAGTTCTTATCCAAAGAAGATGGCATTGATTCAGTTTCCCTTCCTTCCCATTCTAACATAACTTTAAACCTTGGCAATGATGCTAGAGACAGCCAAGGAGAACTTGAGAAAGTGGTGACAAGATGACTAATGTGACAGAAGTGCCCAGATTGAAGAATAAGACAGAGACAGACTACCTCCCTCCACCCCTCACCACCACTCATATTAGGGAAGGAGCCACAAACACACCCATAACCCTCAGTGCAAGGCAGCCTGTGACCTTAGGATCTCTGATCTCTAGGTGGAAGAGGAGCCCTATAGCACCAGGTCACCAAATAGGGCTGACATGGCAGAACAGTCTTTTGACTATAGCAGGAATAAATGGCTATAAAATATCCTCTCTCTCTCTCTCTCTCTCTCTCTCTCTCTCTCTCTCTCTCTGTGTGTGTGTGTGTGTGTGTGTGTGTGTGTGTGTGTGTGTGTGTGTACATGTGTGAAACTCTCCCCTGCTGCCAAGAGTGTACCTTAGCCTTAGCCACACTATGATGTTTGGGACTTCGTTTTTTTTTTCTTTGACAACTTGTATGATGCTTGTGTGAAGCAAAGTCCTCGCAGGAGCAGTAGAGACTCATTCATAGTCATAGGCTTTGGCAAGCACAATTCTTTTTCTGTAGTTCACTAGGTCAGGCAGGATAGATTATCTCATCAATGGGTTCACTGATTTACAAGAGGACAAGATTTTGGCTCATAAGTGTACAGATTTGATCATTAACCAAGACAATGGTTAGATACCCTGTTGTATTAACTGACTGTAGCTGAATGGTGACAGACAATTTGACTAAGAGTGACAGGCTAACCTGGTGCCTGAGAGGGTTCCATTTGATTAAGTGACTGGTGTGATGACAGTCTGGCCAGAAACATGAGGACTTATTAGATGACTAGGTAAGTGAGGGGTGACAGCCTGACATATGACTGGGGAATGTCAAAACAAACATGAGTGACATGCATACAGGTTGTTGACATGGTGACAGATTGACCAGGTAACAAGATGAACAGTTAACAAGCTGAACAGATGACCCTTGAGGCTAATGATGACCTGGATGGTACACAGTTTCCAGCTGGAAATCCTAACTGACTGAACCTATCTTCTTCACTGCCCAAGGATGCCCAATGAGTTATTCCCCTGACTCAGGGAGGAGCCTCACAATAGAGCTGGCCCTGATGTTGTCAGTGCAAGGAAGCTTTCACCCTCCTTCAAGGATGTGAGTATGGGAGAGATGGCTTTACCCCCTAGTCTGGGCAGCATGAGAGGGTTAGCCCTGAGGGTATGAAAGTAGGTGAGCTTGCCCCACCCCTCACCTTGCCTAGGCAACACAGTAGAGCTGGCCCTGGTGGGTTGTGGGGGAGATCCAGTCCTAAGGATGTAATAATGGGTGAGCTTGCTTTGCTCCTTGCCTGGGTAGTGTTGAAGAGCTGGCCCAAGTGGCGTGAGTGCAGTGTGGGAGAGGTGCCCTGCTGGTATGAGCATGGGAGAGCTGTCAGGCTACCACCCAAGCTACATCAAGGGCTTTGAGTTGGCCCATACCAACATCTCCATCATCTATTAACTGCTGGAGTGTGTGAAGGGGCTGGTCCTCCAGAACCAAAGCCTTAAGATCTCCATGACACAGGGCAACAACAGGATATCTAAGAGGAGTCCCACTGTGGATCTACTACTAGTTTAGCAAAAGCCAGGGGCCTCCTTTTTTAAAAATTTTCTTTATTTACATTTCGAATGCTATCCTGAAAGTTCCCTATTCCCCCCCGCCCCCGCCCTGCTTCCCTACCCGCCCACTCCCACTTCTTGGCCCTGGCATTCCCCTGTACTGGGGCATATGAAGTTTGTAAGACCAAGGGGCCTCTCTTCCCAGTGATGGTCGACTAGGACATCTTCTGCTACATATGCATCTTGAGACACGAGCTATGGGGGTACTGGTTAGTTCATACTGTTGTTCCACCTAAAGGGTTGTAGACCCCTTCAGCTCCTTGGGTAATTTCTTTAGCTTCTCCATTGGGGGCCCTGTGTTCCATTTTTTAGATGACTATGAGCATCCCCTTCTGTATTTGCCAGGCACTGGCATAGCCTCACTTGAGATAGTTATATCAGGGCCCCTTTAGCAAAATCTTGCTGGCATATGCAATAGTGTCTGGGTTTGGTGGCTGATTATGGGATGGATCCCCGGGTGGGGTAGTCTCTGGATGGTCCATCCTTTCGTCTTAGCTCCAATCTTTGTCTCTGTTTTGTTCTCTATTCTAAGAAGGAATGAAGTATCCATATTTTGGTCTTCATTCTTCTTGATTTTCTTGTGTTTTACAAATTGTATCTTGGGTATCTAAGTTTCTGGGCTAATATCCACTTATCAGTGAGTGCATATCAAGTGACTTCTTTGTGATTGGGTTACCTCACTCAGGATGGTATCCTCCAGATACATCTATTTGCCCAAGAATTTCATAAATTCATTGTTTTTAATAGCTGAATAGTACTCCATTATGTAAATGTACCACATTTTCTGTATCCATTCCTCTGTTGAGAGACATCTGGGTTCTTTCTAGCTTCTGGATATTATAAATAAGGCTGCTATGAACATAGTGGAGCATGTGTTCTTATTACCAGTTCGAACATCTTCTGGGTATATGCCCAGTAGAGGTATTGCTGGATCTTCTGGTAGTACTATGTCTGAGGAACCTCCAGACTGATTTCCAGAGTGGTTGTACCAGCTTGCAATCCCACCAGCAATGGAGGGGTGTTCTTCTTTCTCCACATCCTTGCCAGCATCTGCTGTCATCTGAGTTTTTGATCTTAGCCATTCTGACTGGAGTGAGATGGAATCTCAAGGTTGTTTTGATTTGCATTTCCCTGATGATTAAGGATGTTGAACATTTTTTTCAGGTGCTTCTCTGCTGTTCGGTATTCCTCACTTGAGAATTCTTTGTTTAGCTCTGTACCCCATTTTTTAATGGAGTTATTTGAATTTCTGGAGTCCAGCTTCTTGAGCTCTAAGACAAAAATTGATACCAAATCTTTTTTTCTGCTGCCTGCTGATCCAGATGTAGAATGTGTGGCTCCTTTTCCAGTATCATGACTACCTGTGGGCTGCCATGTTTTACTCCGTGATGACAATAGACTAAACTTCTGTACTATAAGCCAGCCAAAAGGCTTCCTGGGCCATACTAGCAGGAGCATGGAAGACAGTGGGCTGAGGGTGATCTGAACTGTGGACGTCAGGCTTATATTTGGCAAGAAATGTCGCTACTTTTTGCCCTTGTCTGAAAAGTCTGCCTGATGCTAACTTAAAGAGTTTTAGGTTAATTGCATTGGCAGAAGAGATTTCCAAATAGCCTCGTGTCGACTGTGCCCTTTGGTTATTAGTAGCCAGTCTTGTGCAAATCTATAATAAAAAGGAGCAAACTGAGCAAAGAAAAATACAAAATATGTTGTTTGAAGCAGAAGGAGATACCAGGAAGTGTAATCAGATTAAAGAAAAGCCTGATACTAAGTGGACTAAAGGGAGTGGTGACTTCAGAGCAAAACCCCACCTAGCCAAGATCTTAACTTGTGAAGAATTTTTAAAAAGTGAAAAATAATTTTTTTTTTAAAAAAAAGCTTAGGAGTGCTTGTGTTGTTGTACAGCTTTAATGCCAGGACTCAGAAAGCATAAGTTGGCCTATCTCTGAATTCAAGGCCAACCAAGCTTGGGCAGTTAAGGAAACCACTGAAAACATAAATCTGGCAAAAACGTATTTCAATAAGGGCTCCATGTTCCAACCCCAGCATGCAGCAACCACATTCTTCTCCAAAATATCACAAGAACAGTCTTTAGGCCAGTTAATAATGTTTTTTCTCCTCTGAAACCTCTTGAGCAAGGCCATCATAATCTACATTATTCTCAGTACCACTCTTGTCCCTGCTTCTACCAGTATGGCCCACAAAACCCCACTTAAAGTGTTCAACTGCCTTTCTAGTAAAATCTTGAAGTCCACATTCCACCAACAAGCAGTATGGTCAGACCTGTCACACCAATACCTGATTCTTGGTACCAACTTTTGTCCTAGCCAGTGTTCTATTGCTGTCAAGAGACGCCATGACCATGGCAACTCTTGTTTTAAAAAAAGCATTTAATTGGGATGTTCTTACCATTTTAAAGGTTTAGCCCATTTTTTTTATCATAGTGGGAAGCATGGAGGCATGTAAGTAGACAAGGCACTGGAGAAATAGCTGAGAGTTCTACATCCAGATGCACAGTCAGCAGGAAGAGAGAGTGACACTAGGCTTGGCTTGAGCTTTTGAAACCTCAAAGTCCACCTCCAGTGACACACTTCCTCCAACAAGGCCACACCTCCTAATCCCTCTCAACTAGTGCCACCTCCTGATGGCCAAGAATTCAAATATATGAGACTACAGTGGGGGGGGGCATTCTTATTTTATCACAGAGACAGAAACCCTAAGACAGGGACTATAATCTCTCTGCTTAACAAGGATCCACAGAAGGAACACAGACAAGGACATCTGCCTCTGAAACCCTAGATATTTTCTCCAGTGTCTTCTGGTTGTTTTTCCACTTGCTGCACTGTGTGGTCCACACCGGGGACAACTGAGGAAAGGAAGTAAGTGCATTGGGAAGGTAATGCTGGGGGCCACATTTTACAAAGCCATTGGAATTTGGTCCTCCCATTCTACCAACTTATTCCTGAAAACCCACTTGCTAGATACACAGGGTGGTCAGAGTTCCCACCCATTCCTTTATCCCTCCCTGGGGCAGCTGGAGTCTTACTTCATTCCATGTAGAACTTCTTAGTCTTTCAGTTTTCCAGCAAAGAGGAGCTTCTCAGGATGTGCTTCTGCCACATACTCATTCATTTATTCACTCCTTCATTCATTTATTCATTCCCTCACACTTCACCCTAGGGGAATTCACCCCCTCTTGTTTCTTTGTATGGTGCCTGGATCAGGAGCCAAGATTCCAGCTGGTGGTGCCCAAGTTGGTGACAACTGAGGAAGGCCTGTGTGTCCATGTGCCCTGAAGTACCTTATTCCTTATTCCTCAAGGTTCCTCTGTTAACCCCTTGAACCCTGCCTCTGCCAGACTGACTTTTGAGAACATTCAGAAGCTGTGGATTTTCAGACAGCATCTAATGTTCTGATGATGACAGTGGAATGGGAGGAAGCCACAAAGAAGAGACGGGAGTCGGGGGGCGGGTTCTTCTCAATGAGTGTAGCTGAACATGTAGAAAGTGGAAGTGTTTAATCTTCAAGTTCTGTGGCAGCTCCAATAGCATATTGTGGAAAGTTCCTTCTCTGTGGTCAGTTACTCTCTGCCTGATTTCATTACTGGGGTTCCAGTGAGATTTCTTCTCAGTCCTGTGACACCACGGTCTTCTACTCTCACCCATGACAGGAAGCGTCCACCACCCAACCTTCCTTCCCCTTTTACTTGTAGGAACCCAGGACCATTCACTGTGCTATGCTGTGGCCACTGTTGCCACTCTTGCTGTGCGTAGGTGAGTGTTGCGGGGGGTGGGGGGCTTGGACAGGGGCTGGTGGGACAGGACCAAGATACCTCTCATCTCTTTGCAGGCTCCCTGGCTCAGGATTTAGAATTCCAGCTGGTGGTGCCCACGTCGGTGACAGTCGAAGAGGGCCTGTGTGTCCATGTACCCTGCAATGTCTCCTACCCCTCCATTAGGCTCACTTTAGGAGCTGTCACTGGCTCCTGGCTCCGGAAAGGGGTCAGTCTCCATGAAGACTCTCCGGTGGCCACAAATGACCCCAGACAACTAGTGCAGAAGGCAACACAGGGCCGATTCCAACTCCTTGGGGACCCACAGAAACATGACTGTTCCCTGCTCATCAGAGATGCACAGAAAAATGACACAGGAATGTACTTCTTCAGAGTGGTCAGAGAACCTTTTGTGAGATATTCTTACAAGAAAAGCCAGCTGTCACTGCAAGTGACCTGTAAGCAATGAAGTCACCTGATAGTATCTTAAGAGGCCACAAGGCACAGTGTGTATGTGTGTGTGTGTATGACTTGTACCTCATCCTTGTTAGATCCCTCACACAGATGCTGGGCTGTGTGAGGGAAGATGGTTGTCCTGAGGGAGAGTCTGCTGTCCAGGGAGTTTTTGAGTATCGACAATGGCTTATATCTCTGCCTTTCTGTCTGTCTGTTTTTCTGTGTGTCTGTCTCTTTCTATCCCTCCCTCCCTCAGCTCTATCACGGACTCCGGACATCATAATCCCAGGGACCCTGGAGGCTGGCTATCCTAGCAAGCTCACTTGCTCTGTGCCCTGGGCCTGTGAGCAGGGGACACCCCCTACTTTCTCCTGGATGTCAACTGCCCTCACCTCCTTGAGTTCCAGAACCACAAACTCCTCAGTGCTGACGCTCACACCTCAGCCCCAGGACCATGGTACCAAACTCACCTGTCTGGTGACCTTCTCTGGAGCAGGTGTCACTGTGGAAAGGACCATCCAGCTCAATGTTACCTGTGAGTGTTGAGTCAGGTAACAAGGCTCTTGAGTATAAAGCAGGGGTTCATGGTAGCTGTGTCTTGAAGGCCTGGGTATTTGTGAGTCCTGGAAACACACAGGCCCCATCTTTCTGACTATGATGTATTAATTATTTATGGGAACTCCTTTCTTGTCTCGTCCTCAGCTCAACTCAACAAGCAAACTTTTTCTCTAAAAGATCTGTACAGAATCCCTAGTTTCACATCCCACCAAAGCTATCACAAATAGGGAGAGCTGTCATGGACTGGGAGAGCAGGGACTCTTCAGCTCAGCCCACAGACCACCTCTCCTCACACCAGAGACACTCTTTGCTACAGAATCAGTGACCCCCCCTCCCCATCCACAGCCTACACAGATACATTAACACCTGAGCCCACAAACTCCTCAATCCTTTGGACCTTTTCTGTACATGGACCTTTGGCTACTGCTTAAATACAGCTGAGTCCCATATCTGAATCTGACCGTTAATAAGAAGCAGGTCTTAAGGAAAGTGTGGAGAAAGGTGTCTTTCTCATGGAGAGGGATGAAGTGGTCAGTCCTCACCTATGCAGTTCAGGGGAAAACCTTTATATCTTGTTTGGGTTTTGCTGCTCGAAACTGATCCTGGGATGAGCCCTAAGCCACACTCCAGCCTCTGAGAAGTGCTGTGAAGTCATGTTGTCAGGGGGACTCTGGAATTGCCTGGTTGTTTTTACATCTATAATTTTACTTTACACACATTCATTCAGTATTAACTTCATCAGTATATAATCTATACAGTATTAATTTAACTTCATTAGTAGATAATCTATACAGTATTATCATCACTAACAACTACCATATAATAAGGAGCACACCATGGGACTCCAGAACCTTTGCATGTCGCCAGATAGAAACTCTGACCTATGACAGTCACTTCCTGTGCTCCTCCGGCAAGCACTGACCTGCTGTGGTCTGTGCAAATTTGCCTCATCTGTTCTTTTTTCTAAAATGGAACCCATGGAAATGTGTCCTTCTGCAACTGACTTGCTGTTCCCCAGCATCCTGTTCTCGGGTCTCATCTCTGTGGCACACAACAGTATTGCATTCCTTGAGGACCCAAACTGCACCCCAGTGTTGACCACACTTGCTCATCAGCCTGTCAGAAGACACTCTGGAGTCATTCCTGCTCTGCCTTACTGGGTACCAGGCTTGGGGAACACGTGTTTGTGTCTGAGAGTATGTCCCCTCTCCTGGGCACACAGCAGAAGGGAGCTTACCACCAGGGAGATGGTAATTCTGCTTTTCATTTTAAATGTGCAAAGGTTTCCACAGTGAATGTTTACCACCCCCTCTAACCGAACACAGGAGCTCCACACACCCCACATTCCCACCAGTGGGGTCACTTCCCTTAAGAAAACACAGCCTGTCACTGTGCACAGAAGTGTCCCACTGCGGTTTTCATTTAACTGACAATGAAGGAGACACTGTTCTCCTGTTCTCGACAGTCATTTCCCCATCTTCTGAGAACTTCTATCTTGCAATCGTGTTGCTGTTTTATGGATTGCTTTGTTCCTTGTGGTGTGGGCAGTGAGAGACTGCTCTGTCTGTTGGGGAGTTGACTCATCGCACCTATGTCATCAAGGAAGTTTGTTACTCAATGGGTTTTGTTTTTAAAACTCTCATGACTGTCAGTTAAGACACCAAATATCCTATCCAAGAGAGGAAGGACTTGGGCTGTGGTTTTCCAGGTGAGCCTAGCCCAGTGCATGTGTTTCTGCAGGGAAATCAGGCCAGATGAGAGAGGTGGTCCTGGTGGCTGTGGGGGAGGCAACGGTCAAGCTCCTGATTCTTGGGCTCTGTCTGGCGTTTCTCATGTGAGTACTGCTCCTGGGATATAAAGGAGGCCTGGGGATGACAGGAATGGGTGATGTGAAGGGATCTGCACAGAGCAAATGAAGCAGGGGTGTGTGGGTAGGGGACTGCACCTGGGCTAGATGTCTGTGCTCAGCTCTGGTGCATGTGGTGACCGACTTATTTCAACGATGAGGTGGTATGGCTGGCCATGTTTATCTTGTCTCTGCCCAGAGCATAGTAGAGGGCACTGTTTTACACAGCTCCTCAAGTGCCCACACTTCAATTCTTGGTTTCCTCAGTGTGATGTTCTGCAGAAGGAAAACAACAAAACTGCCAGTGCACACGGACTGTGAAAATCCTATCAAGGTTAGTCACACGGGGCCCACACATTCCATGTCTCTTTCACGCCCTCCACGAGATATCTGTATTGGGGCCTGGTCCAGCCACCCAGAGCCACCTGGAGCTCATCTTCTTGCTGGTACCATCTCTGTGTAGAGCCCAATGTGGGTTTCTCTAGCTCTCTCCACTCTTCCTTCCATGAAACATCACCCAACTTCTCTTCCTCAAGCTTCAATCCACCTTCACCCATCTCTCCACACTGACCCTTATTCTCTTTCTCCCCTCCCCTCGTTCTATGGAGTGTGCTTTATTCTCCTGATGCTGCGACTCCAGGATGTTCCATACACCTGTCTGTGACAGGCACCTCATGCCTGTGCTAGTAGTGGCGCCTCTACCACATGGAGACCCACAGTAGAAAGTGGGCCTCGGGGAAACTGTTGTTCTTTAGTCTTTCCCTGGTTCACCTACATGGCAGCCATGCTAGCAGTCACCTTTTGTTTTCTCAATCTGCCTTCATCTCTTTACCATCTGAGCCAGAGTCTCATCTCTACAGTGCTGCCTTCCTGTGGACGCAGTGCTCAGTGCACATGGTGTGATCCAGGCACATCTAGTGTGGAGTAGAGAACACGAGATGGGTGGGCTTGGGAAGGACCTCGCCCTTACCAGTGAATGACTAAGTGATACCTTCAGGACCATTTGTGGATCAAGGGCCTTATTATAATGAATGCTCTGCACAGACCCCCTCTATCTCCCTGAACCTTCTCCCTGTGCCCGGTCATGTGACACTTTTCTTTCCTCTCTACACAGGTTCATCAGCAGGACTCCAAGGTACACAGCAATCCTGAGAATCGAAGACCCTTACAGAAGGACTCACCTTAGGAACAGAGCAGTATCCACACTAAGATTTCCTTGGATTTCATGGGAGGGAAGCCTCAGGAGTACGCAGAGATCTTAAATTCACCAAGCTTTGCTCTCGTGTGAAGAAGCTGTGTCCTCTATGGCTCCCTGCAGATAATTCCTGGATCCCTCTGATCCTAGAGTGGGTTACGCTGCTGTGTATGTGTCTTACACTCTCTTGACATCATCTGACTTTACAGTAAGAGACCCGGGACAGAGTCTGTGCTCCTTCATTTACATCCCCAGAGGTTGTTCCCTCTATTTTTGTTTTTTTGTACTCAGTATAATGCTCCCCTACCTTCTCCTCCTGCCTCACCTCTTTCTCCTTCTCCCTTTCCACATCTCTCATATGAATGAATATATATATATACATGTGTGTGCCAATGCTCTTGCCCATGAGTACATGTATGAAGGCTAGAGGTCAAAGTTCAGTGCCTTCCTCTTTTTTAGCATCATCATCACTATCATTATTATCATTATTATTATTTTGACACAGGGCATGGTGGTTTGAATAAAAATGGCCCCCCATTGGGCACAATTAGGAGGTGCGGCCTTCTTGGAATAGGCGTGGCCTAGTTGGAGGAAGTGTGCCACTGGGGCTTTGGGGTTTTAAGTGCTCAGGCCAGGCTCAGTGTCACTTTATTTCCTGATATTGCCTGCCAATCCAGTTATAGAACTCTCAGCTACCTATCTGTCTAGCACCATGTCTGTCTGCATGTCGCTGTGCTTCCCACTATGAAGATAAAGGACTAAACCTCTGAATATGTAAGCCATCTTCAATTAAATGTTTTCCTTTATAAGAGTTGCTGCTGTCACAATGTATCTACACAGCAATTGAACCCTAACTAAAGCACAGGCTCTCCCTGAACCTGGAGCTTGCTGTTTAGGCAAGACTGGCTGGGCAGTGAGCTTCTGAGGTCACCCTCTTCTGATCTCCAATATTTTGATGAGAGTTACATACTGTCATATGTAGCTTTATGTGAGTGCTTTATTGCTAGGGCTCCTTTCTCTCTTGATCAGAAAATTCACCTTTCACTGGCCAGGTAAGAGGGAGACTTGGAGTAATAATACTTTTATTGAACCAGGAGAAGAGAATCACACTAACAATAGGAAAATCTTTTACCCAAGCAAATATGCACAAACACA
This sequence comes from Mus minutoides, assembly GCA_902729485.2. Lineage (NCBI taxonomy): Eukaryota > Metazoa > Chordata > Mammalia > Rodentia > Muridae > Mus > Mus minutoides. The sequence continues at coordinate 248,793 of LR756408.1, read as the reverse complement.
CATACATTCATACACACACTCATACATGCACATTCATTATCTCATACTTATTTGTTGGGTCCAGCAATCTGTCTCATCAACTTACATACTTACACACTCAAATAGTTACACATACACACACACACACACACACACACACATATTCTGGATGAAAAATAAGCTCCAACCTTTATTGCTCAGAGAAAGGAATAAAACACTTCTACTCTTTGATTGATAAATAAGTTAAATTAAGTGTCTCATTGTAAGAAAAGCCTGCCTGCTGATTTCTGCTCTCCCTGCAGACCCTTCTCTTCTTGGTCTCATCTTTTTCCTCCTCAGTCCCTGTTGTACTGTGCTGCTCCCATATGGCTTCTACTCTGCCTCTCTTCTATTTTCTCCCGACGTCTACTTAATTCTGCTCTCTCTGTTGTCTCTCCTTGTCTGCTCAGCTCCTCATCCCTGTAAAGTTTCTAGTTTGCCTCTACTCTCTCTCTATTCTTCTTCTGCCCTCTACCATCTGCCTTGGTTTCTAATTCTTTCTGTATTCCGTGTTCTGTGTACTTAGTGTCATCATTCCTAGTTTTGAACTTTCCCAGGATACATGATCTCATGGCATTCCAGTAATCAAAAGTTCACCACAGATTTAAAAATAAATTTAAGTCATAAATTGAAGAAGAAGTTTACAACAGAGATGTGTACATGTGTCGCATTAAGACTAGTTATCCAGTCAGACATTATCTGCTCACTTGTTCTACAGGTTCATGGAGAGTCTAAAAACCATATAGTTCTTATGTCTAAGTTAACACTGAAGTTTTATATAGATGAACCCAGTCAATATTTTATCTTCTGTCCTTGCACCTACAATAAATCATTTGTTATTTTATAACATTTAGTTCATTATTTTTTTGCCTAAGGGGAAAAATAGTAAAAAAAAAATAGTAAATAGTAAAAAAAAAATAGTAAATAGTAAATCTGTATGCCTGTTTTCCATCTTGTGCAATTAGCTCATGACATGAGAAGAATTTCAGAGTCCCAGTTGCAGCTATCATATTACAGAGGACTCTAATTGCAGTCCTTATTGTAAGGGCTTAATAATTACTAGTATAATCTTTGGAATTCTTATAGAATCGTTGTTAGAAATGAAGAAATCATCTATTTTTCTGTATAGCAACACTACAAGACAAGTACTATTTGATTATCTACAGAAAACCTGCCCAATAGGGTGGGCTAATGTGTAGAGATTGTTAGATTAACTTAATAATGACAGGAAAGGTGTATTGATAGCAGGAATCAAATCCTGAGACTTGTCCCTCTGGCCTTGCCTCCAAGGGCTCATCATCTCAGTTCCACAGTAAATCATTTCTAGAAGATCACCTGCTAGCCTTTAGTCTCTCCTGGAAGGCTCCTGACAAATGTCTCACTCTGAAGCCCGGACCAATGTAGAACTCATGGCAATCCTCCTGCCTCAGTCACCCACGTGCTACTATTACAAGTTTGAGTCACCATGCCCAGCTCCCCTGCCTGGCTTTCTTCATTGTGTGGTTATTCATTTATTTTTTCATTCATATTTCTCAGGATTTATTTGTGTGTGTGTGTGTGTGTGTGTGTGTGTGTGTGTGTGTGTATGAGTGCTTGCATCTGTGGCTGCACACCATGTGCATGCAGTGCCCACAGAGGTCAAATGAGGGTGTCAGATTCCCTGGGACTAGATTTACAGACAGTTGTGACCTACCATGTGGGTGCTGGAAATCAAACCTGAACCCTCCAGGAGAGCAGCCAGTAACATTAGCTACTAAACTCCTTCTCCAGGTTCTCCATTCATGCTTTTCTTAGCGGTTTTCTCTAATCTTAAGTGCCATTAAATTTGGTTTAAAAAGAAAATACAATCTGTGGAAATACTACTTATACAGGAATAGAAAGAATAGGAGGGTTTTACATTGAGATTTTACATTCTCGTCTTACATCATACAGCTATGAAATGCTGCCTAACTCTACAATCATTTAAAACTTACTTGTTTTCTTTTTACATTAAAATTTAAACGAGGGAGTTTTCTGCTTACCACCCCACATGGCTCACTGGTTAAAAGCATGCAATGTTTTTGAAGAAGATCCAAGTTGGTTTCTGGTACCTGCATGAATTGGCCTAAAATAACATGCAACTCCAGCTTCAGAAAGTCTGACGCCATCTTGTGGTTTCTCCAGGCACTTGGACTCACACAGCACATGCAAGCACACCCACACAATATATATATATATATATATATATATATATATATATATATATATATATATATATATATATATATACTTTTAAATTTAAAACATGCAGTGTACTTCCAATTTTATTGTATACTCCTATTAATAACCCGATAAAACAAACTCATTGATTCACAAAATTGGGCACTGGTGCACTTGTTGCTTAGGCCTCTTGTGGACTTTCTTTCTGGGGTGGGTATAAGTCTGTGTAGCATCTTCCCAGGAAAAGACGTAACGTGATGGCTCTCAGCACTCCTAACAGACAGCTCACAACCATCTCTAACTCCATTTTCAAGTGATCTAATGCCCAGTTCTGGACTCCATAGGCACCTGCACACATGTGACATTCACAGATAAATGAAATAACAATGATAATAAATAGTTTTAAACAGAATGTAAAGTTGAGTATGGATTTTTGAGGTCTGTAAAGAATTGTGGTGAAATGTTGGTGGGAATCACATTGAATCTGTAGATTGTTTTGGGTACAGTCTCCATTTTTACTGTGTTAATTCTACTGATCCATGAGTATGGAAGATCTTTCCATCTTCTGATATCTTCTTCACTTTCTTCCTTCAATGACTTGATGTTTTTGAAATACTTGTTTAGAGTTACACCAAGATATTTTGAACTATTTGTGACTATTCTAAAGGAAGTTGTTTTTTCCTATTTTCTTTCTTGGCTCATCTATCATTTGTATATAAGAGAGCTACTGGGTTTGTTGTTGTTGTTGTTGTTTTGTTAATTTTGTATCCAGTCACTTTGCTGAAGGTGTTTATCACTTAAAATATTCCAGGAGTTCCCTGGAAGAATTTCTGGGACCACTTATGTATACCATCATATCATCTGTGAATAGTGATACTTTGACTTCTTCCTTTCCAATTTGTATCCCCTTCATCTCCTTTAGTTGTCTTATTGCTCTATCTAGAACTTCAAGTACTATATTGAATAGATATGGAGAGACTGGACAGTCTTGCCTTCCCCATGATTTTTGTGAAATTGCTTTTAGTTTCTTTCCATTTATTTTGATGTTGGCTATCAAATTGCTGTATATTGCCTTTATTATGTTTAGGTATGTGCCCTGTATACCTGATCTCTCCAAGACTTTTATTATGAAGGGACTTTGTCAAAGGTTTTTTTCAGCATCAAATGAGATAATTGCATGCTTTTTTTCTTCTTTCAGTTTGTTTATATGATGGATTACATTAATAATTTTTCGTATGTTTAACCATCCTTGAATCTCTGGGATAAAGCCTACTTGATTACAGTGGATAATATTATTGAGGTGTTTTGTATTCAGTTTGTATGCATTTTATTGAATATTTTTGCATCAATGTTCATGAGAAATTGGTCTGAAGTTTTCTGTTTTGTTGAGTCTTTGTGTAGGTTAGGTATTAGGGTGACCATAACTTCATAGAATGAGTTTCACAATGTCTTTCTGTTTCTATTTTCTAGAAAAATTTGAGAAGTATTATTATTAGCTCTTCTTGGAAAGTCTGGTAAAGTTCTACACTAAAACCACCGACTTTTGCTTTGTTGCTGTTGTTGGTAGATTTTTAGTGACTGCTTCTATTTCCTTAGGAGTTATAGGTCTATTTAGATTGTTTATTTGATCTTGATTTACTTTGGGACCTCATGAAGCTGAAAAGCTTCTGTGAGACAAAGGGCACTCTCAAAAGGACAAAATGGTGCCTTATAGAATGAGAAAAGGTCTTCAACCCCATATCTGACAGAGGGCTGATATTGAAAATATATGATTAATCTAAGAAACTAGACATTAATGAACTAAATAACCCAATTAAAAAATGGGATACAGATCTAAACAGATAATTCTCAGCAAAGGAATCTCTAATGGCACAGAAGCACTTCTTAAAATGTTTAACATCTGATCTACAGAGAAATACAAATCAAAACAACTCTGAGATTTCATCTAACATGCATCAAAATAGCCAGACTGAAAAAAAACTTAAGGATCAGCTCATGCTGGTAAGGATGCGGAGCAAGGGGAACACTCCTCCATTCCTGGTGGGAGTACAAAATTGTACAGCCATTTTGGAAATCAATTTGGCAGTTTTTCAGAAAATTGGGTATAGTTCTATCTCAAGACCCAGCTATACCTATTATATTCATAATAATGAGAAACTGGAAGTAACCTAGATGGCCATCAATCAAAGAATGGATAAAGAAAATATGATACATTTACACAATGGAATGTTAATCTGCTATTAAAAACAAATACATCATGAAATTTTCAGGCGTATGGAGGGAACTAGAAAAGATCAATCCTGAGATTCCCTTCCTGCAACCATCTTCTCTGGCCACTGAGTTCTCTGGGGCACCTCCATTGGTGCTGAGCTGCCTGCTGTTCCTAGAGACCCTCCATCATTCTGCTACCTCTCCACCCACCTTCATTAGACCTGCTGATCCAGAAGTGCACAGGTTAGATTCTCTTCCTAAACCCATCTTCCCTGCCTGCAGAGTCCCATGGGGGCACCTCCAGCTGCTCTGACAGACTAGTTATTTCCATTGGACCTCATTTTCCCACCACCTCTCTCAGTCTTCCTCCTTCAGACCTGTTGACCCAGAAGCATACATCCAAGTCTGCCATACCAGGATCAGTGAAGTTAGGTCCCCTCCCAATACCTACTACAACTGGAACAACCAGGGGCTGAAGCCATCCAGATGGCTAAAGGTCCTCAAAAGAACACAATCAACAAAAGCCAGGGAATATGAAAACTTCAGAGCACAGCTTCCCCACTAAAGCAAGCTCTGGATAGCCTAACATAACTGAAGCACAAGAAAATGACTTTAAGTTCAATCTGATAAAAATGACAAAAGCTTTAAAGAGGAAATAAAGAAATCCCTTTAAAATACAGGAAAATACAATCAATCAGGTAAAGGCCTTTAAAGAGGAAACAAATCCCTTAAAGAAATACAGAAAAAAATACAATTAAATAGGAAAAGAAAATAAATAAAGCTGTTTAAGATCTGAAAATGGAAATAGAAGCAATAAAGAAAATAGAAACTGGTCGTCCTAACCAGTCTCAGCTCAGCACACGGGCCAGCGTTCCGCTGGTTTGGAGTCCCTGCCCTCCGGGTCCCTGACCCCGTGCCCCCTCCCCGTGTCCCAAATTCCCGGTTCCAGAAATGCCTCATGCTCAGACGGGCAATGCGCTCCGCAAGGGCGGTCAGCGCCGTGGCGGAGGTGCCAGGAGCAGTACCAAGACTGACTCCGGCTCCAGTGAGGATGAAGCAGCCAGTGAGGCCCGGAGCACCACCAGTGACTGTCCCAGCCTTCTCAGCACCACCGCAGAGGACTGCCTGGGTGGGGAAGCCGTGGACAAACAGAGCCAGCAGGAAAACCTGGAGGAGAAGCTGAAGGGTTATGTGGACTGCCTGACTGACAAGAGTGCCAAGACCTGTCAAGGAGCCCTGGAGAGCCTGCGCCTGGCCCTGGCCTCCCGCCTACTTCCAGACTTTCTGCTGGAGCGCAGCCTCACTCTGGCGGATGCCCTGGAAAAGTGCCTTAAGAAAGGGAAGGGTGAAGAACAGGCCCTGGCTGCTGCTGTGCTAGGCCTGCTCTGTGTGCAGTTGGGCCCTGGACCCAAGGGCGAGGAGCTGTTCCATATCCTGCAGCCCCTGCTAATCTCGGTGCTCAGTGACAGTACTGCAAGCCCCACTGCCCGACTCCATTGTGCTTCTGCTCTTGGCTTGGGCTGCTATGTAGCTGCCACCGATGTCCAGGACCTGGTCTCTTGCTTGGCCTGCTTAGAAGGTGTTTTCAGCTGGTCCTGTGGTACTAGTGGCTCTGCGGCGTCTCTGGTTCCTGCCAGCCTCCATAGACTGTTCTGTGCTGTCCTGCAGGCCTGGGCTTTGCTGCTCACCATCTGTCCTGGTACCCACATCAGCCATATTCTTGACAGGCAGCTGCCCCGCTGCCCCAGCTCTTGTTCAGTGAAAGTGTGAACCTGCGGATTGCTGCTGGTGAAGCCATCGCGCTACCTTTTGAGCTTGCCCGGGACCTTGAAGAGGACTTCGTCTATGAGGACATGGAGGCCCTCTGTGGATCTCTGCATACCCTAGCCACCGACAGCAATAAGTACCGTGCCAAGATTGACCGGTGGCGCCAGCGCTCCATTTTCTGCGCTGTGCTGCACTTTGTTGAGGGCGGTGAATATGAGGAGGAGACAATCCGCTTCGGACTGGAAGTGCTCTACATAGACAGCTGGGCTCGCCACCGCATCTACACAGCCTTCAAAGATGTGTTGGGCTCAGGCATGCACTATCACCTCCAGAACAATGAGCTTCTCCGTGACATCTTTGGCCTGGGACCTGTGCTAGTGTTGGATGCTGCTGCCCTGAAGGCCTGAAAGATTTCACGCTTTGAAAAGCACCTGTACAATGCTGCAGCCTTCAAAGCCCGGAACAAGGCCCGGAGTCGTGCAAGGGACAAGCGGGCAGATATCTTGTGAATCAGACTGGCCAATGAGAAGCCTACCCATACCATACCATACCATATTTTTAACAGAAGACAGTGCAAGAACTGGTCCCTGCCAGTGATTATCACTTTATTTTTTTAATGATGAAACCAAAAATAGACAAATGTGGGAGGGTCAAGGGATCAGGACACTTCGACTCAAGCCCTTTGTATGTGCACTCAGCCCTGTGGCTGTGGCCTCTTCCTGTCCTGTCTCAGGTGAAACCAAATGTGTGCGGGTCCTGGAGGACTAACAGTCCTGGAGGGCTAACGGGCGGGGCGGGCGGTGAGAAAGGACCATCTCTGTTGTTTTTTACAGTCCTGGAGGGCTAACGGGCGGGGCGGGCGCTGAGAAAGGACCATCTCTGTTGTTTTTTACAGTCCTGGAGGGCTAACGGGCTGGGCGGGCGGTGAGAAAGGACCATCTCTGTTGTTTTTTAGACCTTGCCCTCCAGGGGCTGCTTCCCTTGGGGATCTGGCACCCAGCCTTCATGGCATAGGGTAGGCAAAGCTGCCTAGAATGGATGTGTGTGCTGGTTTATTAAAGATAAGAGAGAATTAAATGAAAAAAAAAGAAAATAGAAACTGAGGGAACACTGTAGATAGAAACCTAGGGAAGAGAAGAGGAACAACAGATGCAAGCATCACCAACAGAATGCAAGAGATGGAAAAGACCATCTCTGGCTTAGAAGATACAATCGAATAAACTGATACATCAGTCAAAGAAAAGGTTAAATGTAAAATATCATGACATGAAACATCCAGGAAATCTGGGATGCCACAAAAAGACCTAATCTAAGAATATAAAAATAGAAGAAGGTAAAGAGTCCCAGCTATAAGTGCCAGAAAATATTTTCAACAAAGTCATAGAAGAAAACTTTCCTGATGCCTATAAACATACAAGAAGCATATAGAACATCAATTAGACTGGACCAGAAAAGAAAATCCTCCTGTCACATAATCAAAACACAAAATCTATAGAATAAAGAAAAAATATTCAAAGTGGCAAGGGAAAAAGGCCAGGTAACATACAAAGGCAGATCTATCCGAATTACACCTGACATCTCAACAGACTCTAAAAGCTAGAAGGACATGGACAAATATCTTGCAACCTCTAAGAAACCACAGAAGCTAACCTAGACGACTATATACAGCAAAAGTCTCAATCATCATAGATGAGAAAACAAGATATTCTAAGACAAATCCAAACTTTAAAAATGTTTATTGACAAGTTAAGTTTTAAAGAAAATACTAGAAGGAATACTCCAACCCATGGAGGATAACTACATCTAAGAAAACAGAGGAAATAAGTAATTCCATACCAGCAAAAACAAGGGAAGTGTGCCCAAGCGTGCACACACACACACACACACACACACTAATACCACCAACATAAAAATAACAGGAAGTAATAATCACTGGTCTCTCAACATCAATGGACTCAATTCCCCAATTAAAAACACAGGCTAACTGAATGGATTTGAAAACAGGATCCATCATTCTGCCACATACAAGAAACACACCGCAGCAATAAAGATAGACATTACCTCAGAGTAAAGGGCAAATGGACCCCAAACCAAGCTGGAATAGGCATTCTAATATCTAATAAAATAGACTTTCAACCAAAAGTAATCAAAAGAGACAGGGAAGGACATTTCATATTCACCAAAGGAAAAATCTATCAAGATAATATCTCAATTCTAAACATCTATGCCCCAAACACAAGGGTACCCACATTTGTAAAATAAACATTGCTAAACCTTAAGTTGCACATTGAACCTCATACATCAATCATGGGAGTCTTCACCACCCCACTGACAGGTGATCCAGACAAAAACTAAACAGAGAAATAACAAAACTAACACAAATTATGAATCAAACAGACCTAGTAAACATCTATAAAATATTTCATAAAACACAAAAGAATATACTTTATTTTCAGCACCTCATGGATCCTTCTCCAAAGTTGACTACATAGTCAATCACAAAGCAAGCCTCAATGGATTGAAAGAACACCTTGTATCTTTCAGACCACCATGGATTAGAGCAGACTTCAACAATAGAAACACCAGAAAGCCTACACACTCATGGAAGTTGAACAACTCTTTACTCATTGATCTCTGGGTCAGGGAAGAAATAATGAAATTAAAGACTTTCTAGAGTTCAATGAAAAGGAAGGTACAATTCGGGCTGTGCAGCAATGGAGTCATGGTGGGAGTTGAGGTTCTGGGAAGCTGGAGAGGCCTGAAAGAGATTCTGACAGTGACTTTCAACTCCTCAGCTCAATACAGGAAGCATCTGATTGATGAATAATTCGCCCATTGAGGACCCGCTTAGATCCTGTGGATAATCTTGTGAATTGATTTATCTGTTTGTAACTGAGGCTTGGCACCCACAGCTTTCCTCTCCTGCCATTTTACCAGCCCATAGCTCACTGGGTCAGGCTCCTCTGAAGTCCTGGTTGACTTCAATAAGCTGACACAAAAACAAACTTGCCTGGAGCTCCAGCCCCATGATATTGAGGAATCTGAGAGCATTTGAAAGGACCTGGAGGCCCATATGAAACAGTAGGAAGATGTGGAAGGAGTAGGAACCAGCGATGGAGGAGGAGCTGCTGAGCTCAGCAGTGACTCCAAAAGCTGGAAACAAATGATTAATGATCAAATTGGTTATAAACCCCAACTGAGGCCTCACAACCGCACATCTCAGTTTGGAAACTCTGAATTTTAGAGATGGATTCTCTTGCATGCCAGACCCCCTGACATGCAAGAATACAATGATGACAGAAGTACAAACCAGACTTAGAGAATTAAGTGTGTGCAACAGAGCAGAATGTTTTCTGTCTCCTGAAGGGAGAGATGACTCTGTGAAGTTGCTGTCAACCTTTCTGATAGGCTGGAAGGCAAATACTGGCCTGTTCCTGGAAAACTGGGCTGTAGAAAGCTTACCTGATTTTTGTTTTTAAAAATGAATATATTTTTGGAAAAAATGTGAGACGTCCTTAAAGGTAGTAGCACTGCTAATTCCCCAGCCCTGACTGGTAACCCCTATAAATGACGTCATTCTCCTTATCTTTACAGAAAGACTCCAGACCCAGAACACTTGCGGTTGATCTCCCAGACATTGACTTATCTTGTTCATTCAGTATCTGGTGACTGCTGACCATCCTGCAAGCCACAGAGATCCCAGATGAACGTGCTCAGGCTGCAATCCAGCACTTGGGAGGCTGAAGTAGGAGTTCCAAGAGTTGGAGGCTAGTCTGTGCTATAGAGTGAAACCCTGTCTCAAAATGTCAAACAAACAAACAAACAAACAAACAAACCCAAGACAAAGATCCCTACCCTCATGGAGCCTGAATTCTAATGATCAAATTATCAGAATCAAATCCACTTATAGGAAGGCTTTACATAGGAGGGGCGGGGGGTGGGACAAAAGGAGCTCTAACAGTGAGAAACATTCTATTCTTTATTTTATTTAATTAATTAATTAATTTATTTTTTCTTTTTTTTTCTTTTTTCTTTTCTTTTCTTTTTTTTTTTTTTTTCGAGACAGGGTTTATAGTATAGTCCTGTATAGTCCTGGCTGTCCTGGAACTCACTTTGTAGACCAGGCTGGCCTCGAACTCAGAAATCCGCCTGCCTCTGCCTCGGCGTGCGCCACCACCACCCGGCTGAGAAACATTCTATTCTTTACGTGGTACTTGTCTAAGAATTTTTGCACAGGACCCATCTGAGAGCGACTCTGGATACTTTGGCACCATACACTATTTTTACCATAAAACTCAGGAACAGAACCACCACTGTGGAAGCCAGAACATCTGGAATCAAGTTTCCCAGAAACTCCTTAGCTGGGATTTCCCCAGGCTTTTGGATAGTTTGTGAGTGATGTGAATGGAAGGTAGATATTGAGGGCCATGTGTAGTTAGTTCCCTATTCCTGCTCCAAGCTTTTCTACAAAATTTATTCCAGTTTTATTGATGATCCCTAAGTCCTGTTATCTTCCTGTGTTAGAAAAACAATAAAACCCACAAGACACAGAAAAAGAAAAGAAAGGGAAGACACAACATATCTAAATTGATAGGACACAATGAAAGGTGTGCTAAGAATGTTCATAGAGCTAAGTGCCTCCATAAAGAAAGAGAATGTTCTCATACCAAGAATTTAAAAGAACACCTAAAAGCTCTAGAAAAAAAAAGAAGTACATCTAAGAGGAGTAGAAAACAGAAAATAATCAAAAAAGGGCTAAAATCAATCAATTATAAACAACAAAACAATATAAAGAATGAATAAAAGTAAGAGCTGGTTCTTTGAGAAAATCAACAAAATAGACAAACCCTTAGCTAAACTAACCAAAAGACAGAGAGATGGTATCCAAATAAACGAAATCAGAAGTGAAAATGGAGGCATAACAACAGACACTGAGGAAATTCAAAGACTCTTTAGATCTTACTTCAAAAGCTTATACTCCACAAAATTGGAAAAATCTTTACAAAATGGATGATTTCCTAGGCAGATGCCCCTTCCAGAGTTAAGTCAAGATCATGTAAACTGTTTAAAAAGCCCTGTAACCTGTAAGGAAACAGAAGCAGTCATTAAATGTCTCCAAACAAGAAAAATTTCAAAGAAGAATTAATAGCAAAAGTCCTCAAACTATTCCACAAAATAGAAACAGAAGGAACACTGATAACTTATTCTATGAAGCCTCAGTCACTCTGACACTTAAACCACACAAAAACTCAACAGCAAAAGAGGATTTCAGTCCAGTTTCTTATATGAACATTGGTGTAAAAATACTCAATAAAATGCTCACAAACAGAATCCAGGAATGCATAAAAACATCATCCACCATGATAAAGTAGGCTCCATCCCAGGGATATAGGGATGGTTCAATATATGAAAATCCATCAATATAATCCACCATATAAACAAATTGAAAGAAAAAAAATCAAATGATCATCTAATTGGATGCTGAAAAGGCCTTTGACAAAAATCTAACACCCCTTCATGTTAAAAGTCTTAGAGAGATGAGGGATACAAAGTGCATACATAAACATAATAAAAGCAATATACACCAAGCCAATAGCTGACATCAAGTTAAATGGAGATAAACTTGAAGCAATTGCATTAAAATCAGAGACAAGTCAAGGCTGTTCACTCTGTATCTATTTAACATAGTGCTCAAAGTTCTAGTTAAAGTAATAAGACAACTAAAGGAGATCAAGAGGATACAAATTGGAAAAGAAGTCAAAGTATCACTATTTGCAGATGATATGATAGTATACATAAGCCACCCCAAAAATTCTAGTAGGGAACTCCTACAGCTAATAAACACCTTCAGCAAAGTGGCTGGATACAACATTAACTCAAAGAAATCAGCAGCCCTCTTTTATACACGATAAATGGGCAGAGAAAGAAGTTAGGGAAACAACATTCTTTACAATAGCCATGAATAATATAAAATATCTTGGGGTAACTCTAACCAGCAAGTAAAAGACCTATATGATAAGAACTTCAAGTTGCTAAAGAGAGAACTTGAGGAAGATATCAGAAGATGAAAAGATCTCCCATGCTCATGAATCAGTAGCACTAATATAATGACTAGTATACTTTAATGGCCATCTTACCAAAAGCAATTTACAGATTCAATGAAATTCCCATCAAAATTCCAACACAACCCCTTACAGACCTTGAAAGAAAAAAATCTCAGAATTTGCTAAAACAATCCTGAACAATAAAAGATCTCTGGGAGGTATCACCATCCCTGACCTCAAGCTGCATTACAGAGCAATACTGATTAAAAAAAAAAAAAAAAAAAAAAAAAAAAAAAAGGAAAAGGAAAAAAAAAAAAAAAAAAAAAAAAAAAAAAAAAAAAAAAAAAAAAAAAAAAAAAAAAAAAAAAAAAAAAAAAAAAAAAAAAAAAAAAAAAAAAAAAAAAAAAAAAAAAAAAAAAAAAAAAAAAAAAAAAAAAAAAAAAAAAAAAAAAAAAAAAAAAAAAAAAAAAAACCTGCATGGTGTTGGTGTAGAAACAAATAGGTTGATCCATGGAATTGAGTTGAAGACCCAGGAATAAACCTACATATCCATATATACTTGATTTTTGACAAAGAAGTGAAAGAAAGAAAGAAAGAAAGAAAGAAAGAAAGAAAGAAAGAAAGAAAGAAAGAAAGAAAGAAAGAAAGCAAGCATCTTCAATAAATGATGCAGGTCTAACTGGATTTCTCCATTTAGAAGAATGTAAATGTATCCATATCTATCACCCTGCACAAAATTCAAGTCCAAGTGGATCAAAGACCTCAACATAAAACCACATAAACTAAATCGATGAAACAGAATAGAATGTGGGCAATAGCCTTGAACGTATTGGTATAGGAGGCAGCTTCCCGAACAGAACACCCTTGGCTCAGGTTCTAAGATCAATAATTGATAAATGGAAAAATCATGAAACTTAAAATCTTCTGTAAGGCAAAGGATAGGACAAAACAGCTGCCTACAAATTGTGAAAAGATCTTCACCAACCCTACATCTGACATAAGGCTCATATCCAAAATTTACAAAGAAGTCAATGAGTTAGACAACAATAACCCAAATAATTCAGTTAAAAAAAACAGGGTATAGAGCTAAACAGAGAATTCTCACACAGGATTCTTGAGTGACCAAGACATACTTACAGAATTGTTCAAAGTTCTTAGTCATGGTGGAAATGCAAATCAAAACAACTCTGAGATTCCATCTTACGCAGACCAGAATGGCTATGATCAAAAATTCAAGTGACAGTGCATGCTGGTGAGGATGTGGAGCAAGAGGAACTCACCTCCATTGCTGGTGGGAGTGCAACAAGTTTGGGAATCAGTTTGGTAGTTTCTCAGAAAACTGTAAATAGTTCTATGTCAAAGCCCCTGCTATCCACTCTTGGGCATATACCCAAAAGATGCCCCTCTATACCACAGGGACACTCGCTCAGCTATGTTCATAGCATCTTTAATTTGTAATAGCCAAAAACTAGAAACAACATAGATGTTCCTCAAATGATGAATGTGGTATATATATATATATATATATATATATATATATATATAGAGAGAGAGAGAGAGAGAGAGAGAGAGAGAGAGAATGAACCTGGGATAGGGGAGGTTCCTAAGAATCAATGTGGGTGACCTTAGTCGGAGATTCACAACAGTGGGGACATGGGACCCGAGGAGCCCACTTCCTGTACCCAGACAGTAACTCCAGTGGAGTGATAGGGACACTAACTGACCCACAAATTTTCAACCCCAAATGTATCCTGCCTACAAAAAATTGAGGCACAGAGATGGAGCAGAGACTGAGGGAATGGCCAAACAAAACCCAGCCCAACTAAAGACCCATCCCATTGGCAAACACCATTCCTTGACACTACTGATGATGCTCTGCTAGGCTTTCAGATAGGAGCTTAGCATGGCTCTCTTTGAGAGGTTCACCCAGAAGCTGACTCAGACTAATGCAGAGACTCACAGCTAAACATTGGATGGCACTTGGGAATTCTTATAGAAAACTTGGGGGTCAGATTTAGGGCTCTAAAGGGGATAGGAACTCCACAGGAAGACCAACAGAGTCAACTAACCTGGACCCTTGAGATCTTTCAGAGACTGAACCAGTAACCAAAAAGCATACAAGGGCTGGACCTAGGTCCCCAGCATATATGTAGCAGATGTGCAGCTGGGTCTTTATGTGGGCCACAAACTAGACTTGGGGCTATCCCTAAAGCTCTTGTCTCTTTTTGGAATCCATTCCCAAGTTCTGCTGTCATTTCTGGCTTCATTGAGAGAAGGAGCACCTAGCCTGGCAGAGATTTGATGTTCCAGGGTTAGAGGATTTCTGGGCAGGGTGGGGGGAGTGGTTCCAGTTCCATTCTCTCAGAGGAGAAGGGGAGTAGGGATGGGAGTAGGTGCTGTGGGGGGATTAACCAGGAGGAGGGACAGTGATTGGGATGTAAAGTGAAGGAAGGAAGGAAGGAAGGAAGGAAGGAAGGAAGGAAGGAAGGAAGGAAGGAAAAGAAAGAAGATAGGTGGGTAGATGGGTGAGTGGGTGGTTGCTTGGATGGATGGATGGATAGATAGATAGATCATCCTGATTAAGGTAACCCATACCCAGAAAGATGAACATAGTATACACTCACAAGTGAATATTAGCCATAAAGGATAACCATGTTATAATCCACAGACCCAAAGAAAGGAAGTAGCAAGGAAGGCCCAAGGGGACATGCGTGAATCTCACTAAGAAGAGAAAATAGAATAGACATCGTGGATGGATGGGATGGGGCATGGTGGTTATGTGGGGGAGGGGTGGGGATGGGAGCAGGGGGATCAGATGGGGTGGGAACAGAGGAATAGAGCACTTGGAGAGACAACTAGAATTGGAGGGGGTGCATTTCTAAAATGAGCTAGAAACCTTGGACAATGGGAACTCTTAGAAATCTATGAGAGTGACCCCAGTTAAAACCCCTAGCAATGGGGAACATGGAGCCTGAACTGGCCATTTGTAACCAAGCAAGACTTCCAGTGGAAAGATTAGGACACAAACCCAGCAATAAACCTTGACCTACAATTTGCTCTGCCTACAGAATGTGAAGAGGTAAAGATGGAACAGAAATTGAGGGACTGGACAAGCAATGACTGGTCCAGCTTGAGACCCATTCCATGAGAGGAAGCCCACACTGTTATTATATTCTGCTATACTTGCAGACAGAAGCATAACACAACTGTCATCCAAGAGGATTCACCCAGCAATGGGATGGAAACACATGCAAAGATCCACAGCCAAACATTAGGCAACACTTGGGGAATTCTGCAGGAGAGGAGGGAGGAAGGATTGAAGGAGCCAGAGGGGTCACGGACACCACAAGAAAACATGCAGAATCAACTAACCTGGGCCCATAGGGCTCACGGAGACTAAACCGGAGACAACCAGAGACATGCATGGGATAGACCTGGGCCCTCTGCACATATGTAACAGTTATGTTGCTTGGTGTTCATGTGGGACTCCTAACAGCAGGGGCAGGAGCTTGTCTGGTGTTGTTTACTGCCTTTGGAGCCCTTTCACCCTACTGGGCTGCCTCATCTAAGCCTCAATAGGAGATGACCCTAGTGTTGCTTCAAGTTGATATGCCAAGGCTGGTTGAAAAAAGAGGCGGGGTTGGGGTGGGGGAGGAGCAGATTGAGGGAAAGGGGAAGGGGAAGGGGAAGGACTCAGTGGAGAGGAGGGAGGAGAAACTGCAGTCAGGATGTAAAATAAGTAAATAACTTAAAAAACAGAATAGAAGACAATGTTATATTGATTCTCAGGCAAATGCAAATTAAAATCTCAGTGAGCATCTCTCTCTCTCTCTCTCTCTCTCTCACACACACACACACACACACACACACACACACACACACACACACACACACACCAGAATGGCTGGATTTATAAAATGACTCTTATCATGTGTGACCAATATGAAGCAGGTTGTAAAGTGTTC
Source organism: Mus minutoides (assembly GCA_902729485.2). Taxonomy (NCBI): domain Eukaryota; kingdom Metazoa; phylum Chordata; class Mammalia; order Rodentia; family Muridae; genus Mus; species Mus minutoides. The sequence goes on along the minus strand of LR756408.1, from coordinate 232,589 downwards.
ATCCATTTGATAGCATCTTAGAAAGTTAAGCATACACGTAGCACGTGAACCCCTGGTGTCCTGCTCCTTCACCCTGCCCATGACTAAAGCTATATATTCATTGTGTATGAAGCACAGTCAGTATTTCAACCCCAGAGAGACAGTTGCGAAAACAACAAAATGTGACAAGAACTGCAAGGTGTGTATGTAGTCTTAGTGAGGTAGTCAATAAACAAAATTTTAATCTAATTATTTTTTTAGCTAAAAATCATTTTTGAAAATGTGAAATGGGTCAGAAAGTTTGTGTAACGAGTAAAGTAGAAGAAAATCAAGCAGGGCTTACCAACCGGAAAGGGAGTAAACAAGGTTGGAGGCCAACGTGTGATTTGATGAGAGTGGTGGAGAAAGGCTTTGCTGAGGAAACTCACGCCAAAGTTCCAGCGTCTCATAGGAACTTCTGATTGGTTCAGAGCCACAACAAAGAGGGGCGGGACATGCAAGTTCAGCTCCTTACTGTGGTGGCTGTGCATCATAACCTCGCTGATTGGCTGTAGCACAGGAGCGCCGCTATTCATTGGCTACTGGGTAAGATGCTTATACTTCAGCAGGTCACTAACAGACAGACAGACATGCATGCACGTGCGTGCCTGTAACCTCCACCCCCCTCCCCCAACACACACTGCAGAGACTGTCATGCAGCCCTCTTGTTGATAGAGTCTGGCAGACAGAAGATGACAGGCTGCCTGGGCCTGTGGGAGGGTCTATGGAATTCGTGTGCATGGACATTGTTTGTCCCTGATGAGCTTCTGGGGACATGAAGTTTCTCCCTTAGTCCCTTAGTCAAGCAGTCCTCAGCCGGTGGCATCCTTGGACCTCTCACGAGGCAGCCACAGAGCGGTTAGGCCGCTCGGCAACCTTAGCACTGAGGTACCGCGAGCTCCCCGGTTCATCCAAAGCCAATTCTGGATCGGCAGAGAGCGACTGACTGCACACCAGTCTGTTTGCCGGGTGCTACTTTCTATGCTAGCCAGCCTGTCAGTCCTCAGCACTTGGTCAGCTGTTCATCTTGCGCCCCGCCCCCCGTCACCCGGTCAATCTGTCATCCCTTTGTCACTATTTCTCCTGTCTCTGTCACGCTCTTCTTCATCATGTCACCCCCTTAGTCACCTCCACTGTGTCACCAAGTTAACCAGAAAAGAAGCTAGTGGATCACCATTCTAATAGAACAAGCAAGAAGCCTGTGAGTTAATGATCAGTTTTGTGACCATGTGGGCTAGCTTTGTAAATCAGTAATCCAATAATCCATATCTGTCACAATCTGCCAGGGTAATACATTAATTAGGCTTCCACCAGTCTCTTGGCAAATTAATTCTAATTACATGCTAATTATTTTAGCTCTTGGAGGTGGAGGCAGGAGAATCAGGATTTCAAGACCATCATCAACTACCTAGAAAGGCCAGCCTGGGCTCCATCAGACTCCATGTAAAACCAAACAAAGCAAGCAAACAAAACAAAAACAAAAACATCTAACAGTTGGAGAGCACTTGGCTAGCAAGAGTGCTAAGGAGACAGGCAGATAGACATGTGCTGAGGGAAAGTAATTTCATGGAGCCCTGAGAACAAGACATGAAGTAAAATGAGGAGAAGCAACGAACAGAGGAAAACCAGGAAGGGATCCATGAGGTGCCATCCCAGCTGTGCTCCTTCAGGCCTGGCAGAGGAGAGCAGGAAGAACTCAGAATTTCAAAGTCAAATCAATCCCTACATCTGCAGCAGCAAATCCCACCCACGCGGTGTGAAGCTGAAAACAGTTGGAGAGGGGATGATGTTTGATCAGAGCTATGTGGTGATTTACCAGCAAAGCTTGGGCCAGGATGCAGATTGGGTTCATTCCAATATCCAGAGTGAGGTTTTAAGTTGGCAAACAAAGAAAGGAAAAGCTGACAGTACGAAAATGAGGCTTGTGATCGGTGTGAACGCAGGGAGCATTTGGGACCAGGAAACCAGGGTACCATCCTCTTTCCGTGGTGTTAGGAGCAATTGTTCTTTGTTGGTTTTCCTGTGATCCTGGTATTCAGGAGCCAGAGATTGGCCTGGTCTCAACAGCCAGTTACAGCAATCTTCCTGTCTCTGTCTCCCAGGTGATATCATTATAGGCGTGAGCTATGAACTCTGGCTATGAACTGCTAATTGATTTACTCAGACTCATTTATGGACAGTGCAAGGAACACCAAAAAGTCTAAATTCTACCCACCCCTCTGAATCCTGTCCCCTATCCCTTGAATTTCAACTCAACAACAATGGAGGCCTCTCCCATGGTACCACCTGACCTACAGTCATTCCCAACCTGTCCATTTCTTAAATAGCACAAGTGGAAGAATTCCAAAGAAACACAAGTCTTGATCCCATCTCTGCAGAGTGAACCATCCTTCCATGCCTCTCTACTAGCTTTTGAGAGCTTGGCATGCCCCAATACACAGTATCCGGGCTTCACAGAGGATCTGAGTAGATGTTCCCTATCCCTAGATATACCTGAGAATCTTGTCCCACAGAATTCTTGCTTCTCTAGGTCATCCGATGCTTGGGATGGCCAAGAAATCTCAAGTACCTGCTTGGCAAGGACGTTTCTGCTCACCCAGCTCCTCATCTTCTTTCAGATGTCATCACCTCACTCCCGACAGCAAATAGTATTGCATGCCTGGGATTACAGATGGACCTGCCACATCCACAGGTCGGTAAGTTGTATAAGCAGCACTTCTAGTGCTGACTGGGGAAGCTGCAGACGGGACTGTGAAGGAAGAGGAGAGAAGGGCGTACAGGACGGAGAGCCATTCTGGATTAGACATTTTCTCTGTGCCTAGAATCCCCCAGGAAGGCCCTGAGAGCATAGGTTCAGCAGGAGAGCACCTACCTAGAATCAGTCCCCCAGTGAGGGTCTGGGAGTGTGGCTCAGTGGTAAAGTATTATTTGGCATGCGGGAGGCCTTGAGTTTCACCCCCAATGTAGCAAACACTGAAAAGAAGGCTGGGTGCTGAAGGAGGATGAAAAAGGAAAGTCAACTCTCCTTCCTGACCCTTGGGCCCTGACCTCTGACCTCTGACCCTCCCTCTCCACAGAACCAGCCAGACTTCTTAACTCCTTCTGCTCTGCGGAGAAAATATTGCAGTGCAGCTGTTCCTTCCATGGGATCCCCACTCCCTCCGTGCGATGGTGGGTGGACGGTGCTCCTGTGGATGTGAACAGTGGACATGGCCACTTCCAGGTGGCCTCTACCACACTTGGTCCCTGGGACAACAGCACCCTCAGCCTGGCCAGGGACCCAGGAATGGGCACCGTTCTTCTCTGTGAGGGGAAGAACCAACATGGAATCCATGGTCTGAGCATCCTACTGATGTCAAGTGAGGTGGGGACTTGGAGACTGGGTGAGGGCAGTGAACAGGGAGGGACTGGCACTGAGGCCGGAAGAGAGGCACAGCTTGGGATCTGAATCTGAGGTCTTCCTGAGGGAGTACAAGATGGCTCAACAGGGAAAGGTGCTTGCTGCCAGGGCTGACAACCTGAGTTCAATCCTCAGGAGCCACACGGTGGGAGGAGAAAACAGGCTGCTGCAACTTGTCCTCTGACCTCCATATGCACACTGTGGTGCATGCAATGCTATACACACACACACACACACACACACACACACACACACAATGTTATAGATATAGATATAGATATAGATATAGATATAGATATAGATATAGATATAGATATAGATATAGATATAGATATAAAGAAAGCCTTACCGAAATGCCTTCTACTTCCAGGAAAGGGCCCTTTGGCGCCCCAGATTTTCCTGGAAGCTCTGCTACGGGGTGTTGTCTATGCAGCCATGGCAATCATATTACTTTTTCTCTGCCTCCTCCCTTTCATGTGAGTATGTCTTAGCTCATTTTATGTTACTGCAACAAAACAGCTGAGATGAGCTAATTTATGAAGCACAAAGGTTTAGTTATCTCAGGGCTCCAGAGGCTGAGGAAGTGCAAGAGAATAGTACTAGCTAGCATCTAGATACAGCAAGGGCTTTCTTGCTATATCACAAGGTGAGATCTAGAGCAAGCACCCTTTCTCATAAAGTCACTAATGCCATCATAAGGACCCCTCTAGTCGTAGCTGGCAGTGAGAAGGGTGGTAATTGGGACCGGGTGGCTGTCTATCAGGGGGAGAGAAGGAGAGGAGCGAAGTGGTACAGCATGAAGATAAGGTTGGTTCAAAGGCAAATACAGGCTGAGAATACTGCTCAGGTGGTAGAGGGCCTGCCTGCCATACATAGAGCTGAGGGTTTGACCCCTAGCACTGCACAATCTGAGCGTGATGGCACACGATCGTATTCCCAGCACACAGGAGGATCAGAAGTTTAAGGTCATTCTTAATGTGATGAGTTCAAGCCTGGCTTGAGGGGATATGTGACACTCTGTCTCAATAAATAATCAACCAATCAATCAAACAAACAAAAACAAATGACAAGGAAGTGCAGAGATGGCTCAGTAGTTAAGAGAACAACTTGCAGAGAAGTTGGGTGGCTGTCCCTAGATAAAACAGCAAGCTGGCAGTACTCTTGAGACTCCAGAGTTGGATGCTGATCAGAACCAGAGCCCATGTGGGGATGCAGAGAACTGATCAGAAGCACATTTCCTTAGAGTGAAACTTCTCAGGACAAAGCAGGCGAAGAAGTGTGAACAGATGAGAGAACAGAAGAACTCTATGCCTGGAACAGACCAGGGATCCCATTTGAAGTCCAAGAAGCCTAGGAAATCCAAAACTAAGCTACCCTGTGAGGAGCAGCTCTCGGTGAGTGCCCCCCTTCCCCCGAAAAGGAATCCAGTCAGCAGAACAGTATTAATGGGAGAAAGCTTAAATGCTGCTTTGGAGAGATGCTGCCAAGCCTGTAGCCTGTATAAAGCCCAATGAGCTTGCAGGCTGTTTTACAGGCACTGAAGTTGAGCCTCCAAGAGACTCATGGAATAAAATAAGATACATAGTTTAGAGGATAATTAGAACTATCAACACACACTCCATATACACCACACACACATGCAGCATAAACACATATACACACACTCACTCTACATACCACACACATACACTCCCAAAACATATCATACACATACACACACAAACACAGACACACCATATATACCACACACACATCCATATACATCCACATATTGACCATATGCACACAATACACACACATATACAGATACATACATACACACACACACATACTACATACACACACAGATACATACATATGCACACAATACACATATATACAATACATACACATATACCATACACAGACACGCATACATACATACCATGTGCGCGTGCGCGCGCGCACACACACACACACACACACACACACACACACGGAATCCCCACTGGGAAATGAATTAATTCCATCCACACACTACCTAGCAGTAGTGGAACCACAGTAGCATCAGAGTGGAAACCACAGGTTTGACCTCTGGTGTTCAGCAGGCAGCAGCAACCTATAGCCTCAGGCCCAAGTCTTGGCCAAGTGCATGGAGACTAGGTAGACCTTAAGTCTCAGCTCTGTGACCAAATACCTGACAGGAGCAACTTAAAGGGTTTGTTTTGGCTCATGGTTCAAGGGATACAGTCTGTGATGATCAGTGTTAGCTGTCAGCTGAACAGGATAAGGAAATACTCAGGAGACGAGTCTCTGGATATGCTTGTGGGGCCTGTCTTGATTGTACTGATTGAGGTAGGAAGACCTGCCCACTGTGGGTAGCACCATCCCCTGGCTGGGATCATGACCATATAAGTGGAGAAACTGAGCTGAACACTAGATGGCTTGCAGAAGTTCATTTCTGTGTTTTCTGACTGTGCTGGTGATGTGGTCAGCTGCTTCTAGTTCCTGCTGCCTTGAATTCCCCACCATGAAAGACTGTACCTTGAACTATGAACCAAAACAAACTTTTCTGGCTGGAGAGATGGCTTGGTGGTTAAGAGCACTTCCTGCTCTTTCCAGAAACCTGAGCTCTGTTCCAAGCATCCATATCAGACAGCTCCCAACTACTATAATTCTAGCTCTAGAGAATTTCATGCCCTCTATGCTCTCTTCTGGCCTCTATGGGCATGGGTACTCATGCTCACATAGTCACACAAACACACATAAATAAAAACACATCTTAAACACCCCCCAAAAAAGCATAGAGCTCAGGCAGGAAGCAAGGCCAAGATCTAACCAAACCACCTCTTACAGCCATTCATCCAACCCCAAGCATTCTACAACCTCCCGAAACAGTACTGCCAGCTGGAGAACAAATGTTCAACACAGGAACACCTGTGTCTAATTTCTCATCCAAACCAAAAACCACCAGGTTGCTCCTTCCCTTGCCCTGAACCCTACAGCCCCAGGACATCTTGGATGGAACAGGGCTTGCCTCATTCTTACTTATCATCTGTGAGTCTGCAGGACCATAGGCAACCCGCTGTTATTACTTTCTATTGCTATGATAAAACACCAAGACCAGGAGGAGTTTGTTTGGGCTTGTGGTTCCAAAGGGTTTAAGAGACTATTGTATTGATGGTAGCAGGCAGGAGAAGGGAGCTCACTTGTTCAAATGCAAGTAAGAAGCCAGGTATAGACAGTAAGTGGGTCAGGTGAGACTATAAACACTCAAAGCCCACTTCCAGTGATGTGCTTCCTCTAGGAAGGCTGGGCTCCACCTTGCAGAGTCTCTGTAACCTCCCCAAACAGTGTCACTAACTTCGGGGGGATGGGGTGGGGTTAAGTGATCAAATACAGGAGCTCATGAGGGAAATTTCTCACTCCAATCACCTCACCAGATCCCTAGTGCACAGAACTAGTGTCCCTTTGTGGATAAACCATGTGTTGTGTTTTGAACATGAAACACACACACACACACACACACACACACACACACACACACATCCATAGGCTCGTGTAATCTGAACACTTGTTTCTCAGCTGGTTGTGCTATTGTGGAAGATTATGGAACCTTTAGGAGGTAGAGTCTGGCTGAAGGAAATGAGGGTGCGTGGTGGTGGAGCTTAAGCTTCTGTGTCCTGGTCCCAGTTTCAGTCCGTTCTCTGCTTCCTGACTGGAGACTCCGTGTGACCAGCTGCCTCATACTCTTCTCAGCATTACCACTCCACCTCAGTGGGCTGTTTCCTTAAACTCTGAGCCAGAATAAACCTCCCCTCCTTATGCTGCAGGTATTTGTTTAGTCCGAAATAAGAAAAGGAAGCAATGCCCAGGCATCTCTTTAATCCCACCAGCACTTCCCGCAGTGTCTCCTAATCTGCAGTGTGAGGTCCCAGGAATGGGACAGACTCAGCACTTGTCCTTAGTGAGTCACTAAGCTGGTAGGGAGAGGTGGCCTCACAGAAAGAGAACCAAACCAGGGGGTAGGTAAGGTGATCCAGAACATGGCGGAAAAGTTGCCTGAAGCCATCATATGCAAAGTCTCAGGAATCTGAGGGATATTCTGGGAGCCCCTAGTTGCACCAGGGAGGGGCCAGGGGAAAAAGAGAGGGTTTATACACTCCGGCCAAAGTATGGTGAGGAAAGTTAAGGCAACATTTGATCCATGTTACTTAGAGTTCATCTTCAGATGTGGCTCCTTCCCCTGTAAACCAGTTACATCATCTCTCTTTGCCCCGCTCCTTTCTCACCTTCCAGGAAAAAGAAGATAACCTGAAGTCAAGGAAGACCATGGAAACTGCATCATGTACAAAGTTCCCATCACCCTGGGAATTACAAAAACCCATGGAGACCCCAGAACCCCCAAGTCCATAATAAACTTGAGGTCCTGCGGATCTGAGCTCACTAAGCCCTCTCAGCCTCTATCCATCCCATACACTCCAAGGGATGGAGACTACTCTTGGGCCTGGTCTCAGGACTTTTGAAGGTCACCTAGTTGATTTGTTATTTGGGTGAACCAAAGGATATGTACGTCTCTCACTCTGGGGAAGAGTCTCAGGAGAGAAAAGTGCACATGGCACTGTGAAACTTCCTTCATGACCAGTTGCACAGACTGGCCTGAAGACACAGACAAAGACAGAGGACACACACACACACACAAGCTCACACAAGCCATTATATTTTTAATCCAATTCTGATGTCAGTGCTTAGCAGGTGAAACCTTTGTACAAGACCTCCCACCCCTATCTCTCGGACTTAAATTTCTGTAGGCTTCACATAAAGTATACTTGAGTGGAGACTAGGTTGTGAAAAGTGGTACCCAGATTCACAGGTGGAGAAAAATATGCCACGATGAATTCGAATTCAAAGTTAAAACATTGGAAGGTTATGTCATGGGACCACACCCTGACCCTCCTAAACTTTGATTCCTTGAGAACAGGGAACGTGCCTGTCACAGGAACCTCCCTGTGTCATCAGTACTGGGAATGGTACCTCAAATATAAAACGCATGCAGAACTGTTTGTGAAGTTCTTGAGTAAATAAATGCATTCGTTATGAACTGTTGCAAGGTTTGGAGCAAAGCAGTGGAATGAGCAGATCTATAGAGAAAGAGTGTTCTCTGCATGACAGATATGGTCTGTGTGTTGTCTTTAGAAGGGATAGAGCTAAGACAGAGGCTATGAGCCTACTTAGGTGAATACTGTAATGTCTCTTGGTGCTTTATGACTTTCCTGGGAAGATGTAAAGTGTTGTGTTTTATAAAAAAGAAAGAGAAACCAGGGATATGTTTGATGGAGTCTTGGTAAGGTGTGAGGGAAGGAGGAGCCTCTATGGGCCCATGCTGAGGCATCCCTTCCCCCTAAGGTACCAGCCACATGATGGTATAGTATAGAGTAGAGTTTATTCAGGACATGGGGAGGGTAGTTGAGGGAGGAGGGGAGAGAGAGAGAAAGAGAGAGAGAGAGAGAGAGAGAGAGAGAGACCGGCCATAAGCACATGGGGGGGGGGGGAGAGAATGGGGAGGTAGAGAATAAGGGACAGGAGCAAGAGGAGAAGAGAGCAAGAGCACAAGAGGAGAGGAGGAGGCAGGCAGCTCCTTTTATAGTGAGTCAGGCACACCTGACTGTTTCTGGGTAACTGTGGAGTGGTGCCTAGACTAAATGCCAACATAAAGGAAATTTGTATTCATCCCAAAGAAGACCAAAGAAAAGATTCCAATGTGTCCAACCTGGCCAAATAAATGTTAGGGTCGCTGACAAGAAGATGAGCACTGTGTGTGCAGTGGTACTGTGGAAAGTTATGTTGTAGTTTCCATCTGTTGCTGTGATAGAACCCTCTGACTGAGAGCAGCTTGGAGAGGGAAGGCTCTATTAGGCTCACACATCCATCCAAGTGACAATCTATCACTGTGTCAAGTCAAACTATGGAGGAATGCTGCTGGCTGGTTCCTTCACCGGCTCATGCTTGGCTAGCTTTCTTACACATTCCAGGATCCCCTTGCTTAGGCATAATGCCACTCTTATGTCTGGTCCCTTCTGTATCAACAAGACAGTGCCACACAGGCATGCTCCCATGATATGCATCAACTAGTACACACACTGAACACTCATAAAATAGACACACAAATTAATTTTGTGGAGGTGGGTAAGTGGTAGGAAGAGAGTGGATAGAGTACTATGAAAAAGAACAGAAGAGGTGTTGAATCTGCATCAGAGTTGGAGAAGTCAACTCAAGAGAAAGGATGGTGATACTGAGACCTAACATGTGAGTGACCCAGAGGGAGCAGAAGGCTTTGAGCTCAGATTGGAGAGATGTCCTAAGGTCAAAACTACAACGCAGGTGCAAAGTGAGAGGGTGCAAGTTTATTTTAGAGGGGCCAGAATTTGTAGAGTTCTAAGCACTCTTGTGAGTTTAGATTTATTTTTTAAGGTGTGTGTGTGAGAGGGGGGAGGAGAAGGGAGGGAGAGAGAGAGAGAGAGAGAGAGAGAGAGAGAGAGAGAGAGAGAGAGAGAGAGAGAGAATAGGGCACTGGGTCCACTAGAGCTGGAGTTACAGGCAGTCGTGAGCCTGTGCTCACAGTGCAGGTGCTGGGAACTGAGCTTGAATTCTCTGCAAGAGCTGCTGTACATGCTGTTAACTTCTGAGTCATCTCTCCAAGCCCCAAGTTTAGCTTTATCTCCACTCTGGGAGGGCTATTTCCTTCTGTGCTTAGTAATTTGGAAAAGTGAGTTCACATCACTGTGGCTTTTATTATTATTTATTATTATTACACCCCATCTATCTTGACTGTGTATGCACATGTGGTGTTCAGTGGATAACTTGTGGGAGTGGCCTTCTCCTTCCACCATATGGACCTTATGGGGTTCAAACTCTGGCCATCAGGCTTCATAGCAAGTGCCTTTACCTGCTTAGCTATCTCTCCGGTCCTAGTGTACCCTTATCTATGTAAATCTGTGTGTAGATAGGTGTTGAGTGACTTTTCCTGAGGAGACCTGAATGTGAAACATCTATCTATTCACCCCAAGGAGAGCACTAGGAGCAGAGATACCCAAATCTAGCTTGGTGCACCAGTGGGGTTTCTGAGTTACAGGAGTGTAGGTGAGGAGTTACCAAGAGGAACCTGGATGACTCAAGGGCAGTTGTATCCCCACAAAGCCTACTCCAGGATGAGTGCTGACTCAAGACGGTGCGGCCCTGGAGCTCCCTGGAGCTCCCTGGACAGCGTTCAGGTAATTGGGGCAGTAGTAGAGTCTCCTCTGTAGCAGCCACTGTAGCAAATATCCACACCACATATATGTGTGTGTATATATATATATGTATATGTGTATATAAATATTATATATATACACACATACATATCTATACATGCATATATATATATGCATACATGTATGTGGGTGTATATAAGTAAAAATATATATATACATTTACATACTTATTTAAATATGTTTACACATACACACACTAAATCTTGTACGTTTCAGGAGCTCCCTGGACTTGTGTTTTTCTTCCTTTGCTCTAACATAGTCATTTGAATTCAAAGGAAGCAGCTGTATGAACCATTGATGAAAACAAAACCTTCTAAACTAGCTTGGGCTTGCTTCCTCCATAAAAATCCCTCAGAGAGGGACCAGAATATGAGGTGGGAGGGGCAAGTGTTGGTAGGTTTGTCAAAGAAGAGGAAAAGGAGACCGGAGGGGGATGGCTTGTGCCTGTAACCCAGCACTTCAGGCTTAAGGCTGTCCTGGGATCCCTAGTGAGTTCCAGTAGCAGGTCAAACTTCTGAGTAAAGTCCTATCTCAAAACAAAAGGATTAAAGAGAAAGTGATGGGGCCAGGAAGGAAAGAGAGCAGGGAGGGCTTGGACATGGGAGGAGAGTTGCTTTCTCCCAAGTCTTGTTTGGTTGGTTATAGATGACTTACTGACAGGGTAAAATACGAAGGGGTGCACACAATTGTCTTCCGATTGGCTGTGGGAGTCAAACCTGGCCAGCCTTTGGTTCCTGGATCAATACTTTCCACTCATCCATCACCTACTTGAGCGGAGGTATTGAGGGACAAATGTCCTTTAAGAGATGGCTAGCCCAAGCTCTTGCAGAGCCTTAGAACCACCTGATACAGAACAAAACTCTTAACTGGAAGAAAGAAGGTCTGCTCTATACAGCTGATTTGATTGCTCTGAGGGATCCGCTCTGAGGGATCCGCTCTGAGGAGGGAAATCCGGGGCTTCTTGGCGGCCCCGCCCTCCATAGACTCCCTTTTGGCACCTACAGACTCTGATTTGTTCTGAACAGGCATGCGCCAGCTCGTTGGTATCTATGTGGGCGGGGCTTCTCAAGAGGCGAGTGTCTGGGCTGATCAGTTAGGCTTCCTCAACCTTAGTCCCTCCCAGTCTAGGACGTCATTCCTCCTGTGGGTTCATCAGGTGGACTTTGTGTCCTTAAATCAGCCCAGTTTGCCCCTCTAGAATCTAACTCCCCAGTCAGTATCTATAATTTTAAGTCAGCCCCTTACTGGCTGCTTTCTGCTAAGCTTCTCTGTAATACCTAAGAGAAGGAATGCTGAGGAGCCCGGAGCCCTAGGAAACCAAGACCAGGAGGTAGACTTGGAGAAGAAATTGATCGTTTAGAGGGAGAGACAAAACATTGCTGTTGGGACTAGAGAGTCAAGAGTGCTTACGGCTCTTGCTGAGAACTGGAGTTCAGTTCCCAACTGCCTATAACTTCAGCTCCGGGGGATCCAATGACCTTTTCTGGTCTCTACTGGCATCCAAAGAAGGACAGGGGTATCAGGAGGTTAAAGCCAGACAGGACTACAGAGGGGTTCTAGGTCAGCCTTGGCCACTGTATTGAGACTCACAAACCAAGCAGAGCCAGGAGGACAGCCCCCAGTTTACAGGTGAGAAAAGGAGAGCAGAGCAGGACTGGCCTGAAGCCATTCACCCCCAAGCTGCTGGAACCAACGCAGAAAGTTTCCACCCTTTGATTTGAGCTGGTAAGCCAGACGTGTAATCTCAGCATCAGGAAGTGGGCATGGGAAGACCAGAGGTCCAGATTCAGGCCCAGTTATGTAGGGAGTTTGAGAGCAGCCTGTACTACAGGAGACCCTGTCTAAAAAAGTCAAAAATAAGGGCTAGAGAAGTGGCTCAGTGGTTATGAGTAAGTACTACTCTCACAGAGGATCTGAGATGGATTTCCTATACCCATGCCAGAGGGCTCACCACCAACTGTAACTACAGCGTCAGGGATCACACACACACACACACAGAGAGAGAGAGAGAGAGAGAGAGAGAGAGAGAGAGAGAGAGAGAGAGACAGAGAGAGACAGAGACAGAGAGACAGAGAGACAGAGAGAGACAGAGAGACAGAGAGTCAGAGACAGACAGACACAGAGACAGACTAGAAAGTATTTACTTTTTCACCCTATTTTCTTTATTTTTAATGCAGGGGTGTGTGTGTGTGCATGTGTGTGCATGTGCGTGCGCATGCACATGTGTAGATTAGGGGAAAATGGTGGGTCTAGACTCAAAGTGACTTCATAACAACCATGCCTGGTCCCCCAACAGTCTTAAACCTTATCACAACTTTGAGATTGCCTTGTGGGCTATAATGAATCCAATGCCTCAGATCTTGAAGGAGGAAGAAGACAGACAAGATGGTTAGAGAAAAGAGAGCAGATACATTAGGCTCTCAGGGAGTCATGGGGAAGATGCCTGTCCTTAAAGATCCCAGTATCTGTTGCCAAGAGAAACTCAGCTCACAAGATGAAAAGATCTTACATGTGACTGAGGAGACAAAGGGCTCCATTAAGTAGCAGTGTTATTTCTTCTCCCCATTACCTGCCTCTTTGGCCACCCTTGTTCTCACCCATCCCACACCATGCCCTACAGGACATTCTGTAAGAGACCAGAGTCAGCAGCAGGAGCCATCCTTGTTTTCTCTTGTCCCTGAGATGCTGTGGGGGCTCACATCCCTACTTCTGCTGTATTTGGGTAAGTAGCACACATCGTGAGAACATCACCTGGGGCAGTGGAAAGGGAAGGTGAAGGAGTAATTGTTTGCTATGAGCTATAGCTAAGTTACAGTCCATGTTGTGATTACAGAGGACCACAAGGGCAATGTAGCTATGTAGCTTCCCCCAGGAGACTATTTCTATTCACTGCAGATAGAGAGGGCAAACACAGAGAGAAATAATTCACTAGAGTCCAGCTTGGGGACCCAATGGGTTTATTGGTATAACTTACAGGAAATGGGTGGTTTGGAGTTATCACCTTACCAACTGAGCCACATCCTCAGGCCTATTCCATTAAAAAATACTATTTCTATTCATTCTGTATGAATATTTCATACATTATACAATGTCGCTTGATCATATCCACCCAAGCCCCTGCTCCAGAGCACCTCCAGTTGCCTGTGTATTTATTTTAAGCCACGGAGTCCAGTTCATGTTGTGCAGAGATCATAGGGTGAGGGTTGTACAGTGCAACATGGGCAGCCTACCTGCAACCACATCCCAAAGAAAAGTGACTCCTCCCACAACTATCGGTAGCTCCTCCACTATTTGTGATGCCATGTTTAGCTGGCTTGATCTCGTGTAGGTGACTACACTTGCTATGCACTCATGACTGCAAGAGCCACACCATATCTAGAAGACAGCAGTCACACTCCATCTCTGTCCTCTGTTCTTTCTGCCCCTTCTTCCAAAAAGTTCCCTGAGCCTTGGGTCAGGGATGGAAGGTTGGTATAGAAGTCCCATCTCCAGCAGAACACTTAGTGTCTCTTTTAATTAAAAAAAAAAGTTACTTCTTTCAAGATTTATTATTTTTAATTATGTGTATGTATGTATATGTCTCTGTGTGGGCATATTCACATATGCACATGTGGTCTGGTGCCCACAGAGACCGGAAGTGTCCAGTGTCCTGGAGCTGGAGTCACAGATGGTTGTGAGCTTCTTGATGGTAGTGCTGGGACTCAAACCCACACCTGTAAGGCATTCGCCTCTCATGCTCGAGACTCCGGGTTTGATTCCCTGAATTGTGTAAAGCTGTGTATAGTTGTGCATACCATCATCTCAGGACCTGGAAAGTGGGAGCAGAAACATCGTAAATTCTAATAATTCCGGCTATATAGTCCATTTGAAGCCAATCTAGGCTAGAGACTTTGTCCCAAAGAAAGACTTCAATGGTGAAACCATTGCCTTTATGGTGAAGACCAGTTATATAAAAATCACATAGATTAAGATCAGCGAGGGAAGAGATGATGGGGGCGGGGGAGGAGTTGCCAGAGAACTAAGTATGAGCACCCAGTTGGCCTCTCCTAGGAAAGTTATCCAGACAGCATGGTTCTCTCAGCAGCAGTGCACGGTGATACACAGAGTTCAGGCTCCCCACTCAGGGAGCCCACCAAGCTTGAGTGCAAGGTTTTCAGTGGGAGTCTGGTCATGCAGCTGTGACAGACATTAGCATTCCAGAGATCAAAATGATACTTACCATAAATAATAGCAATGCTACAGGCTTTGCAGTAAGAAAGGTGAGATGAATTGCCACTCTGTCACACACACACACACACTCAAAGAACTTCATTAGGAGAGTGACAGACATCACAGATACCCTGATGGGCTCCAGAATAGAAATGTCCTTAAATTCCATAAGACTGAGAGAGACTCTTCTGTTCTCTCAGGCTGGGGAAGAGGGTAAGTTCCACAGCATACAGCCTAACCTACGAGCCAGGAGTCACAAGGCAGGCAGGCAGTGGGTCGAGGTAATGGTATAATTCAGGCCAGGGGAGGGCTCAACAGAATAAAATGACGGCTCCATACTTTATGGTTTGAGTTTGCTATCTGGAACCCACATGGTGAGAGGAGAGAATTGGCTTCTGTTAGCTGTCCTCTGACCTTCAGCAGCATGCACACATCCACACACACAGGAATACACACACACACACACACACACACACACACACACACACACCGTGACTGAGCAAATGAATTGTTAGATGCAATGAAAAAGTCACATTTCAATTCAGAGTTGGCCGGGGTATCAGAGAGGGCTGGGTTCGCAGCTGCAGAGGGCCTGGGCTGTGAGGCCATAGTGGTTGTTGTATAGTTTCTGTTGCTGTGGTAAAACACTGAACAGAAAACAACTTGGGAAAGAAAGGGTTTATTTAAGCTTACAACGATAGTCTATTGTCAAGGGAAGCTGAGGAAGGAACCTGGAGGCAGGGACTGAAGCAGAGACCATGGAGGAATGTTGCTCACTGGTTTGTTCTCCATGGCTTGCTCAGTTCCTTAGACAATCCAGGCCCACCTGCTTAGGGATAGCACCATGTCCAAAGTGCGATAGCCCACCCCCAATGTGAATCAGAAATCTAGAAAAAATCGCCACCCCCCCACAGACCTGCCCAGAGGCAGATTTGATGGAGGCAATCCCTCAATTGAGATTCCCTCTTCCCAGATATGCCTAGGTTTGTGTAGGGTTGACAAAACTGTAATGCATATCAACTGTCTGTCCAGAGGGAATTTCAGGCAAGTGTGACTTGATTCGGGGGAGAGTAGCAGCTAGAGAGACTGTAAGTGAACAATACTATATGTCCCAAGGACTCTGCCATAAATCACATGACTCTTAGGTGATCCGATGTAACCCACTGATGCACCTTAATAAAGACTCTCTTACCAAGAAGGACGCTCTGGCCCTCTGAGGTGACTTTTCAGAGCTAGGCAAATGCAAAACCTGTCCTGAATGACTATAATGTGACCCTTTGACTGACAGGCAGGATTCTGAACACTTGAGGTAGGACCGTTTTCCATTTTAGCTCTCTCCCCACAGAGTTACTTTCTCCAGTTTTGGTTGATGTCAAGAAGACAGCAATGGAAGATGGTCTATGCAGTACAGTCCCTTGTGTGATTGAATCTTACAAGGCACCTTTCAGAAATCCCATGACTGTGAGCTATAGGCTTAATAAAAATATCAGCTTCCGTGTTGGTACCAGCCATCCTCCCAGTGCCCCCATTGGGGATCTCTCCACAGAGGAGGTGGAATACTGCATCCTGATGACCCACAACATGCTCAGAAGAAAAAACATGACTGACTCACTCTATGTGGGTCTAGGAGCTCAGAAAGGTACTGTCATGAGGGCAGAGGTTGGACTCTCCATGTCATGTGATGTTCAGGCTCACACACTTAGTGGTTTAGGAAGTAGGAAATCTAGAGGGAGTGCTGGTGATCAGGTTACTTCATTAAGTACTGAGCTTTATAAAACCTTGGGACGCACACACAAATACAAATGAAGTAAATGCTAAAACAAAACAAAAAAACCCAGCTGGGGACTGGTTATATAGGTCAGTGGATAAAGGCACTTGCCACCAAGCTCAAAGACCTGAGTTCCATCCCTGGGACCTACATGATGGAAAGAAAGAACAGACTTTTGCAAGATGTCTTCTGGCTACACATAAATTAACTAATGTAAAAATCTAAAGCCCTTAGCTATTTAGTTTGTAATATAATATAATGCTTGAAGTACAGCTGGCATCTCTCTAAATAGAAATGTCAGAGGCAGAAGCAGAAGTAGCGGCTTGCACTTGTCATCTCAGCACTTCAGAGCGTCAGTGATAGAAATGCCTGGAGATTGAGGCTAGCCTGGGCTACAGAGTGAGTTCCAGCCTTACCCACACAGAATAAGGCATGGTAACACACATCTATAATCTCAGCGTTCCTGTGGTAGGATGGAAAGCAGAGGCAGCAGGATCCTGGGAAGCTGAGACTCAGCTAGCCTGGGATTCACAGCAACCAACAAGAGACCATCTTGAGCAAGGCAAAAGGCAAGGACTAACATCTGTATGCAAGTCTGTAAGGCATTCTCCTGATTAATAACTGGAGCGGGATAGCTCAGCTCACTCAACCCAAGACGAGTGGTCCTAGGTTGTATAGAGTTCCTCTATGGTTTCTGCTTCAGTTCCTTCCTCCAGGTTCCTACCTCAAGTTCCTGTTGTGATTTCCCTCAGTGATGGAGCATGACATGGAAGAGTAAGGTGAAGTAAGCTCTCTTCTTTTTGAGTTGCTTTTGGTTATGTCATAATCACAGCAATAGAAAACAAACCAATACAGTGTGTGTGTACACATGTGCATGCCACTGTGTGTGTATGGAAGTCACAGCTTGTGAGGATCTGTTCTTTCTTCCACAGTATGAGTCCTGGGGGTGTGAACTCTGGTTGTGGGAACTGGTGGCAAGTGCCTTTATCTGCTCAGCCTTATGGCTAGTCCCAAATAATGTAATTTTAATCTTTTTTTTTTTTTAAATCCAGAGTTCAGGATCAAGCTTACACAAGCTCCTTCATCTGGTTCATGTGCCTGGGGGTGAGGTGGAGTGGGCTTTCTGATAGCAGAAATTGGTGAGAAATCATGTGAACATGGCAATCCCAGGTTCTGTGGGACTGCTGGAAGAAGTTCGGGGGTTCCAATCAGAAATGCTGTGCAGTGACATACCTGTAAAACACTAAACACAACCTTTTCCTCTCTCCTCCAGACCTGACCCAAAACCCAGAGCCAGAAAGTAGTGTGGCCGGAGAGCCTGTGACTTTGAGCTGTACCATCCAAGGAACCTGCCAAGAGCCCAAAGCTCTTTTTCTCTCCTGGAAAGGACCCATCATGTCTTCCAACACAACCGTCTCCATCCACCCCTCTTCAGCACTGGCCGTTGACCTGAAATCTGAGGACCAGGGCACCACTCTCAGATGCCACTTAAAGCTATCCCTAGATAACCTGTCCAGTAGTAAAGTGATCAAGCTACAACTGGTCTGTGAGTGCTGAGGGCACTATCAGGGCCTAGAGTCTGGAAGAAATGTTGGGCCCCAGAGGAAGACTTTGGTCCTGAAGGAGAATGGTCATATTTTGACTGTGGGTGGTGGTGGTAAGAGATCACAGGTACGAGTAAAGTCTATGTTTGGTGTGGACTTCAAGTACCAAAAATGAAGGAGAACTCCTCTGGGTCTCAAAGTCCCCAAATCATTTTGGGAATCAAGTAAGGTTGGGGGCTATAGAGATGGCTTAAATGGCTAAGAGAGCTCATTATATGCACTTGTTACTTTTCTGTTGCTGTGATAAAACACCATGGACAAGGAAACCTATGAAAGAAAGAGTGTTTATTATGGTTCCAAAGGGAGGGATAAAGTCATCACAGCAGACCTAGGAACTAGAGCATGACGTTGAGAGCTCACATCCTTCACCATAAACAGGAAGGAGAGCACACAGGAAATGACCTAAGATTTTTAGCTCTCAAAGCCCACCTCCAGTGACATACTTCCAACAAGGCCACACCTCCTAAACCTCCTCAAATAGCACAATCACCTGTGGGCTGAGTGTTCAACTACATGAGCCTCTGCAGCACATTCTCATTCAAATACCACACCTCTCTCGCAGAAGAACTGAGTTCAGTTCCCGCCCTCACACCCATATTGGGCACCCAAACCTCTAACTCTAACTCTAGGGGATCTAGTGCCCTCTTCTGGTCTCAGGGGGCACTGTACTCACGTGCACATATGCAGACACACATATGCACGTAATTATGAATAAAGTTGGGCTTTGGAGAAAACAAGGGAAAGTGTGGATGTTTCTCTCTGACCTCTGACCTTTGTTCCCTACAGCACCCACCAGGCTGCTCAACTACTCCTGTTTGCTGAAGAGGACACTCACATGTAGCTGTTCCTTCCATGGGATCCCCACACCTTCAGTGCAGTGGTGGGTGGGAGGAACCCCTGTGAGTGTGACAAGCATAGATGCCATCCTACACATGACCACCACCACACTAGAACCCTGGACCAATAGCACCATCCACCTCATGTGGGAACCAGAAATCATTAGGAGACTTCACTGTGAGGGGAAGAACCAATATGGAGTCCATGCTTCTAGAATCTTCTTGATACCAGGTAAATGGAGAGAGGCCCGGTGTGACTGGGGTGGAAGGAAGGCCAGCACTGGAGGGCCAGGATGAGCATCAACACAGAGCAGAAGGAAGAGAGTCAAAGTTTGAAGCCTCAGAGTGACCATGTTCTCGTTCCTTTCATTTCAGATAAAAGCTCAGTTTCCAGTGTGTTCCTGAGAGGTCTAATCCAGGGCATTGTGTATGGGGCCATGGCGTCAGCTTTATTCCTCTTCTTCCTCGTTGTGCTGGTGTGAGTATCAGAGTTCAGATTGAACACCAGACCGTCCCTAGATCCTGCCATATTGACTAGTTTTTAAAACTACATGTATTCTTTTGAGTGTGTGTGCATGCGTGTCCATGTATGTGAGTGTGTGTGTGTGTGTGTGTGTGTGTGTGTGTGTGTGTGTGTAAATGCATGTGCCTTTCATAGTATATCTTTTGAGATGAGAGGAGAACTTTGAGGAGTTGACTTTTTGCTTCTGCCGTGTGGGTCTCCTTTTCTCACAGAGCCTCTCACTGCTCTTCCATTGACTTAGGATGCTTGTTTTCGTCATTGCACTTTCCCGCAGTTTAGTCTCTGTTGAGGTGAACTCCTTGTTAAGTCCCAGCCATTCTTTATTTGCATCTAGGGTTATACATTTCCCTTTAAGCATAAATTTAACTGCATCCCACAGATGTGATTACAAACTGTGTTACCACTTGACTGAGAAACATTTTCGATTTCCATTATGATTTTCAACCTATTAGAAGTATCAATGCTG
>LR756408.1:195825-212376 GCA_902729485.2 Mus minutoides | reverse complement strand
GCTGGTGAGATGGCTCAGCGGGTAAGAGCACCCGACTGCTCTTCCAAAGGTGATAAGTTCAAATCCCAGCAACCACATGGTGGCTCACAACCATCCTTAATGAGATCTGGCGCCCTCTTCTGGAATGCCTGAAGACAGCTACAGTGTACTTACATATAATAAATAAAATAAATCTTTAAAAAAAAAAAAAAAAAAAAAAGAAGTATCAATGCTTTCTAGCAAATTCCTCACCTTCTCCTTCAGTACCGAAAGTTGCATGTAAGTCTTTGAACATGCTAGACAACTGTTCCACCACTGAATCATGCCCAAGCCACTCACTGGGGGATTCTAGGCAGCTGCTCTACCACAGAGCCACACCCTAGCCCTCTTTATACTTTCATTTTAAAGCAGAGTCTCAATACACTGGTCTTGGACCGTCTCACCTCCAAAATAGCTGGTATAATAATAGTCCTGTTCCACAGGACCAACTGATACTCTTTCTAGCTTAAATTAAATAGGATCATAAAAGATATTGTACATAGTGCCAATTTATTTTCCTTGCAGCAAATCTTTTGTTGGAACATTTCTACATGAGCTTAAGTGAAACGAGCATTTCTTATTTGTTGAACTGTAGTCGTGATTCATGCTTCCTTTAAGTCAAATTCATTCACGGTGAGGCTAGAAAGATGGCTCGGAGTAAAAGTGCTTCCCTCCAACCTCAAGGGCCTGCATTTGATCCCCCCAGGGCTTACATGGTAGAAGAAATAACCAACTCTGGCAAGTTGTCCTCTGGCCTCCACCCCCATTAAGAAAGTGTAATTTTACGAAATTCATTGTGTTGCCAAGGTCTCCTTGACTCAGCAAACAAAAGCCAACCCTAGGTTTATGCAGGGCATGGCTTCCTTACAGCTTCTTCGTGATCTCTGGCAATGCTTTTGAAACCATTTTCAGTCATTTTTAATAGAAGGATGGTTCTCAGACAGGAAATGAAAATTTGGATCTTACTCTCTCAATTCACACAGAAGCCAAAGGAGGCTTTTCATCTGGAAAAGGATAAGAGACTGAGGAACAGCTATAAAGATCTGGCTCCAGCTGTTGGGGTGAGGGGAGGTGTATGATATGACAGAATCCATGGTAGCTATGAAGTCCCCACAAGCAGGAGACTATTTATATAACCTCTGCTATGTCCGTTGAATAGGACACAAAAAATCTGAGAGTTCCTTGTAGATACATGTGCCAAAAATGTTAAAGAGAAGGAAGAAATATGTAAAATAAACTTGTACCCACACAAAAGGTGTGTGTGTGTGTGTGTGTGTGTGTGTGTGTGTGTGTGTGTGTACAGGGATATATACTGTGCCTCCCCTGCAGGGCTAGTTTGGGGAATGGCTGTGATGGAAGGGAGTCATGGTGTCTAGCACTGAAGTCGGGGTAGGGCTGAATGCAGCATTCACCACAAGGTTCATTGTCTTAGAATGAAGATGCTTAATTGGTGGGAAGAAAATCAAACTTGCAAGAACAAAGAAGGCCCGACCCCCGTGAAACCAGTTTTGGGAGGAACCAACGTTGCTGAAGTCTGAAGCTGCAGGAGCACTAGCCTAGACTCTGGTAAGTACGCTCCGCTGGCGGTAGGGACTCAACCCAAGTCCTCTCGGCCTTCCTAGGCACAGCCACCAGAAGGCGCTCATTCCTTGGGAACAGCGATTGCAGCCCTATCCTTGCGCTCAGCTCTGCCCCAGCTTGAACAGAATGGAGGGGCAGAGTCTTAAGTGGATGTGGGTCTGGGTCTGGGTTTGTACATTCTTCTCACCGAGGTCCCATGGAACAGCAGAGCCCTGAAGCGACCATGGCAAGGACCCTGTGGAGCTTCAAGCCTAGCACTGTCCTAAGGTGGAGACCTCTGAGAGTAAACCCCATTGTCAATGCTTTGTATGTCAGCTGGGGTTGCCGCAGGATGAGTGCCTTCAAACCACAGATATTTCCCCCCTTAATTCTGGTGGTTAGAGGCCACAATGGGGTGTCAGAATGGTTGTCTTTTCCTAGGGACTCTTTCCTTTACCTGGAGATGTCGGTCTCCTTTCTGTGTCCTCACAGGACCACCTCTGGGTACATTTGCATCATCATCTCCCCACCCCCAGCCCTTTCTTTTTGATTTTTGTTTTCTGTAGCTCCAGGTTGGGGATGCAGGGCCTTGCTCATTCTGACACATTCTGAGAGTGGAGCGCCTCAAAGCTCCACTGCCGATCTATGCTTCTCCCCCGACCCCTCACTGGGCAAAGGGCTCATTGACTGAGCACCAGCTAGGCCCAGGCTCCTCGCAGCGGGATTGTAAAAGAGCACTCTGACACATTTCTATTTTACCAACCCTCCTTTACGGGTTTTTTTGTTTGTTTGTTTCTGTTTCTGTTTTTGTTTTTTGTTTTTGTTTTTGTTTTGAGACAGGGTCTCACTAAGTCAGCTGAGGTAACTTTGAACTCTGAGATCCTCCTGCTTCACCCTCCTAGTTGGTAGGAAGAGAGTTGTTCTTTCCCATTTCAACCCTAATTTCTTGACACAGTCCATATTGGAATATAATCCACCCACATGAACTCGATTACCTCAGTAAAGTCTTGTCTCCAAACGTAAGTGTATTCTAAGGCGGTAAGGGCTTGGATTTCAGCAAAGAGATTAGGATGAAGGGGTCGGTAGAGTGCCTGGCTAGCACACATGGAACTCTGGCTGGTTTAATCCCCAGCATCCCACAAATGGGGTGGGGTGTGGCTCACACCACATTCATTCCAGCACTGAGAAGGCAGAGGTAGAAGGATCAGGATTTCAAGCTATATGGTGAGTTGGAGGTCAGCTTGGGCTATATTAGACCCTGTCTTAATCAATCAATCAATCAATCAATCAACCAATATTAATGACAAAAAATAAGACATTTTTGTGAGCAACACCTTTTACCTATGGCTGAAGATTAAAGAAGCCTGTCTCAATCAATCAATCAATCCATCAATCGTCAATCAATCAATCAATATCAATGACAAAAATAAGACATTTTTATGAGCAATAACTTTTACCTACTGCCGAGAGTTAAAGAAGCCAGTCTAGCCCCTTGAGTGGGATGCTCAGGACAGGAACTGCACTTTCCAACACCAAGGAAAGGCAGCCTCTGTCTCTTCTACAGCCCAGGGCCTTGGAGAGAGAAAGAAGAGTCCACATGGGAACTGCAGGGGGATCATGGTGCACGCCAGACTTCTCTAGCCTGACAGACCTGCAGAGGAGCAAGACACCATCAGACTTCAGAGCCAGAGACCTACAGCTCAGCTCTCCCTGTGGCTGGGCAAACAGGCCCCTCTCCAGGCCTTCCCCTTCTCCCCCACCCCTTCCTCCATTTCCTCTTCCCTCCTCTTCCATTTTCCCTCTTTTCTCCCTGTCTCCTCCTTTGCTTTCCCTCCTCTTCTCTTCCTTTTCTCTTCCTTTTCTCTTCCTCTTCCTCCTTTCCCCCTTCCTCCCCTCTTTCCCCTCCCTGTCTTTCTTTTTCTCTCCTCTTCTCATACTCATCCTCCTATTATTTTTCTCTCTGGCTTTCTCTTCTTCCTCCTCCCTTTCCTTCTCTTCCTCTTGTTCTTCTTCCCCTTCCCCTCTTTTATCCTCTTCCTCCCCTCCTCCTCTTCTTATCCTAGCCTCCATGTAGTCTCTTCCAGGGTGGGTGGCTTGGTTCTTGCCTATGGCTCAAGGGCAAGTATCAGGGGAAGCAGGGCCTTGGCTTCATCCAAAAGTCATGCAGGAAACGAAAGGGTTTACTAGAAGTTCAAGTATGGGAACTTGGGGGGTTTCAGGGTGCTCTGGAGAGAGCAGTTGTGGGGCAGGCAGAGACAACCAGAATGAATCAACCAGCTACCTTCTCTGTATGTATGAAACTTTCTAAAAAATAGAACAGCCCGAATACAAAAGTTCACTGCTGGCCACCGCTATCCTGCTGTGGCTGGGCCACTGTTGTTATCCTGCTATGGCTGGTCTTTTTTCACTTTACTCACTCTTTGTATCTATCACATGCTCTTGGCCCACACCTTCCCATCCCACCCCATCTCAACCATGCTTTATTCTGTCTCTGATATGTCACTTTGGTTGTTTTGGATAGGTTCTGTGCATTTTGGGGTGTATATGGACCTCTTTGCAGTCACCCCTCTTCTCTTTGAGTTAGGGTTTCACACAGCCCAAGCTGTCCTCCAACTTGATATGTAGCCAAGGATGACCTTGAACTCTTGATTTTCCTGCTTTCACATGCCTCGGGCAGGGGTTACAAGCATGCATCTCTATGCCTGGTTTATGTGGTGCTGGGATGGATGCCAGGCAAGCACTCTACTGACCGAGCCACATGCCTGGCCTTCTTTTGCCATTTCTCACTCTCCCCCCCCCCCCACCCGTCCTTCTCTTTCCCATTTATCAAACATTTCCCTGGGTACCCAGGTGCCACTCTGCACTGAGTCCTGTGGGAACACATGGTCAGGATGGACTGGTGACCATCCAGACCAAGGCACAGCTTTATTCAGTATGGATATAGAAAGCCAGATACCCCATAGAGGAAGATGCTTCTGTCCCCATCTGGGCTTGGTCACCTCAGGCTCTTCTGGAGTGCCTCTTTCTTTCTTTCTTTCTTTCTTTCTTTCTTTCTTTCTTTCTTTCTTTCTTTCTTTCAGATCAAAGGATGACTAAGCCCCAGGGGAATGGTTATAATTTAGTCAGCAGCAGGTGGTTGGTTCTGGAGAAATGGCAGAATGTTCCAGAAAGAGAGGGTCAGGCAGACAGCTGTGTGACATCTCTCATTCCTACAGATGAAGGGAGCAACTGAGACTTCTGTCTGAGACCTAATCAATCCAGCAACCCCCGGGGACTTGGTAGGGTCAACATGTCCACCTTACAGAGCAGAAAACGGAGGCAGTCGTGGTTAAGAAGTCTCTAGGAAGAGGAGCGAGGAAGACATGCCGTGTTCCTCCTTACAGAGTACCTCCAGGGCCCTTCTGCCACTCCCAGCAAAGCAGCACTGTGTAAGGACGGTAGTTCTGTTGGGACAATGCAGTCAATAAAGGGTGATGTCTTAGGCACGTTTCAGTTGCTGTTACAAAACACCATGACCAAGGCAACTTATAGAAGGAAGAGTTTATTGGGGCTTACAGTTCCAGAGGCTTAGAGTCCATGATCATTATGGGAGAGCATAGTAGGCAGACAGGCATGGCATTGGAACAGTAAGGGGCTCACATCTCATTCACAAGCACAGGGTAAAGACACATGCTAAGTGAGAAAGTGGTAGGCTTTGGAGACCTCCAGCTCCTCCAATGACACACCTCCTCCGACGTGGCCACACCTACCAACCCTTCCCAAATAGGGAAGGCCAAGCATTCAAATACGGGGACAAGAAGGAGCCATCCTCACTCAACCTACCCAGAGGTGGCTTCACAGAGTCAAGAGACAAAATCCAAACACCATGACAGTGTGAGCTTCCCTAAATGCAAAAATATGAATCCCCAAAATGCATCAGAACCTGAAACACTTTGAGAAAGGATCTGATGTAGTCCAGGCTAGCCTTGATCTTGATGTGTAGCCAAGGATGACCTGAACTCCTGATCTCCCTGCCTCCACCTCTCCAGTGCTGGGATTACAGGTGGGCAACACCACACCAAAATGAATAAAATGTTGTTAAAAAATTAAACGCTTCAGAATTTAGGGTGATTTGAATTTCAGTTCTCCAGATTAGGATGTTCAACCGAAATCAAACCCTTGCTTCTTAAGTTGCTCGTGCCAGAAATTTTGTCACCACAATGAGAAAAGTATTTAATAAACATCAAACCTTCAATACTTCAAGGAACAGGAATCCATCCTCTGTAGTGCCCAGTGGGGCAGAGTGGGTAGAACTGACCTGTGTGTTATGTACCTGTCCTGTTCTGTGCCATTCTGTCGGCCACACACGGGCGATGGCTGCCCTTTGCAGGTTTTCCACTTGCCTACGTTAAGGACTCATTAAGGCTGGGACTACAGGTCAACAGTAGACTGCCAGCCTAGAATGCCCAAGGGAAGAGCTAGGGGGCGTGGCTTAGTGAGAGTCCCTGCCTAGAACCCCTAGTGTGAGAGCCTTGGGTGTGACTCAGAGGTAGAAGGGCACGCTCAGTGGTAAAGCATTTGCCTAGAGTCCCGCACTGAAGGGATAAGGGCTGGCTAAGGGGTATATGCCTTGCCTGGCAAGCCCAAGGTCTTGGGTTCAATTTAGAGATTCAGTGAATTCTCCTACAACTTATGTGAGCTGACTTGAGCCCAAAGAGTGAGGACACCCCCCCCCATCACAAACATGAAAAGAGAACTATTTTCCCACTGTTTATCTTAGCTAACTTAGCTCTTACAAAAAAAATTAAGTAAATTTATTTGTTTGTATGGGAGTTGGATTTCTGGGTCTGAAGGAAGAAACTGAGGTTGGACCCTGTCTAAGGGAGGAGGCTGGGTCCTGGACTCCCAGGGTCTGACGGAGGAGGCTGGGGTCTGTGCATTTGGGTCTGAGGAAGAAGGCTGGGGCTCTTGCACCTGGGTCTGAGAGGAAGATTGGGTCTAGACTCCTATGACTAAGGGAGAAGGCTCTGGGATCTGGGCACCTTGGGTCTGAGGGAGGAGGGACAGAGCCAGAGTCTGGAGGAGGGTTGGGCTCCTTCAGCAGAAGGCAGCTGGATGAAGTGCATCTCAGGCCGGGATTCTGGAGACCGGGAGGACGCCGGTTGCCCGGAGGAGGGCGGAGGAGGGGCAGGGCCACAGTAACAAAGGCCTCTCCCTCCAACGAGCAACCCCCCCGGCCCCGCCTCCGCGGCCCCCCTCCTGCCCTGATTGGCCGTTCTCCCTGCCCGTCAGCGCCACCCCCCCTCCCTGGGTCTGCAGCAGCTCCGGCCACTTCGTCGCGCCCCCCCAGCCCCCTCCCCCCGCCCCCGCCGCCCCCCGGGCCGGTGCAGCCGCAGGCGGGGTTCCCCTCCCCCTCCCCCTCTCCCCCAGGCTCGCGCGCCCCGACCGCCCCCTTCCCTCCCCCTCCGCGCCGCCGCGATGCCCCCCCCTGCGCCCGGGGCCCGGCTCCGGCTCCTCGCCGCCGCCGCCCTGGCCGGCCTGGCCGTCATCAGCCGAGGTACCGCAGCGCCGGGGGCGGGGGGCTCGGCGGGGAACCCCGAGGTCCTGGGAAGGGGTACAGGACGGGGTGGGGGCAAACAGGGAGTTCCCCCCGGGGAGATGCGGAGGTCTGGAGCCAGAGACCTGGGCGGCAGTCCTTGGCTGGGCAGGGGGTCCTTGGGTGCATGGATGCGCGCTGGGGCACAGGGATGCACGTCCTCGGCTGGTCAGCTGCTCCATCACTAGCAAGGGGGGTCTCAGACACCTGCTGCCGGCCTGGGGCGGCAAGAATGTGCCGCTCTTGGTCAGGGAGAGGCTCAGACATTGGGGTGACAGTCCTCACCTGGGCAGTGTCTCCAAACTGAGTTGGGGTACCAGGCCTGGAATGATGCCCTGTGTTGTGGAGGGGGGGGGTCTTAGCGTTTTTTTTGGAGAGGGTTCCCTGCGCAGACCTTGCCTGGGGACTGGGCTCTGCGTCTTTAGGTGAAGGTAGAGGAGGGAATGTGTTCCCAGGGTTAGCAAGCCATGAGGACAGATTGTCCACAGACTGAAATCCCCAGACCCAGGAATATCAGGAAAGGGGTTGAAACTCCCTATCCGGGTTTTCCTCTTAGCATCTGGGGTGTTTGCAGTTAACTGGGAGATGGTCCTGGAAAGCCAGAAAGTTGAGGTGCTGGACTAAGAATTCTGATCTAAAGTCTTTGATTGAATGAATATTTGGGGTGGGGATTGGGCTGGAGAAGGCAGGACAGGAAGGGTTAATGCAGGACCCCAAAGTTACTAGTTTGAGCCAGTTCAGTGGGCCTGGAGACCCTCTGCAACAGCAGGAGTGAGTCCTGCCCTGAGGATGTGTCAGGACTGTGCCTCCCCTGCAGGGCCTGTCAAGGAGCATAGAGTCAAGGAAATAGCACAGGAGGAAGAGGGATGGGCAGAAGGCTGAGCTGTGGGTACCCAGGAAACCAGGAAAGTGTTAATCTGGCGTTTCCACATCACTTCCTCCAGGCCTTGTCCAATCAAGCATCCCAGAATCGGGGTCATGCTATGCCATCAGGGACAGTAGTCCCCAACATTGTGACCCCAGCAGCCCCAAGGGAAGCAGCTATCTGCTCCTCCAATCAAGTCACCCACAGCCACACAAACATCACAGCTTCACAGCCAAGCCACACCTGCAGACTAGAGAGTCACATAACGAACCCT
Source organism: Mus minutoides (assembly GCA_902729485.2). Classification (NCBI taxonomy): domain Eukaryota; kingdom Metazoa; phylum Chordata; class Mammalia; order Rodentia; family Muridae; genus Mus; species Mus minutoides. The sequence goes on along the minus strand of LR756408.1, from coordinate 204,084 downwards.
GTCCACGCAGGCCGCCCACGCACAGTTCCATTGAGGGAGGGCATAGATTCTGCCAGGAGTGGAATGGGCTGGAAAGTCCACCCCTTACCATAGTACAAGGCTGAGCTCTGCCTGCCTGACCACCGGCTGGGCGCCTTTCTCTCCTGTTACTTTAGGCTGCTTCCAGCTTATTTAAGGAGCCCTGTCTCCAGTCTCTGCCATTTGATGGTGACATTCCCTGTCTCCCTGGGCTGTTTTCCTATCCCTGCTGGTTTCAGCACAGTGGCACATCTGCCTCTCTAACTGAGCTCCACCCCCCCACACACACACATTTGAGTCCCTCCACCTCCTTACTCCCTCTCTTATATACTGTACCCTCATTCACTGTGGCATCTGTTTCTCCACCCCCCTTACTGTACGTCCTTGAACCCTGACTGCTACCCAGCTCTCTTCTTAAGGTACTGACTGTCCCATTTGCTAACCTGACTCTCTAACCATTTGCAAACCGTTACTACATGCATGCCTTCGGGTGAGGGGGACTTTTGGCAAAACCATATGACCTTGATCAGGTCTCTGGCCTTGGGTACCCTGTCTGAAAACTGAGCGAGAGAAGATGAGACCCAGGGGCGTGAACTGAGGTATATCTACCTGTTGGGTAGGTGCCCATTTGTATTCCACTGTTACTTTGGAGGGGAAAGACACCCCGTTTTGTAAAGTATGCATCCATGTTTCTCACGGGAAGCATGTATGAGCCAAATCCCAGACTCCAGCTTGCTCACAATATAGTCATGTATTTTTCTAGTTGGAGTCTCACTATGTAGTCCAAGCTAGCCTGGCCTGGAAATTCAGGGTGATCTTTGTGTCTCAACACACACACATACACACACACACACACACACACACACACACACACACACAGGTCTCAATATGTAGCCATAGTTGTAGACCATGCTGGTGGCCTTAAACTGAAGGCAGTCCTCGGGCCTTTTCTTCCTAGATTCTGGGACTATGGATATGGGCTACCATGCCCAGTTCTAACACACACCTGAGAGAGAGAAGCTAATGGATCAGGGGCCGGGCAACAGCGGAGCATACTCCTTTAGCGTTTTCTTCCTTTCACAAAGTCATTCCACACAACTTTCAATGCAAAGCAAAGAAGGCCTGCTTGGTTCTTGCTAGTGTTTTTATCCTAAAGTAGAAATCACAACAGCCCATTTCTCTGTTGTTGGCTTATTTACACTTAGCAAAACCTCCCCGGCTGTGTAACTATGAACCTACAATTAACCCCTCCATTCCCCACCCTGCCTAAATCTTTTATGCCAATACCCACCCACACATTTACATACTCACCCACAAAATGAAACTATGCTGACTAGAGATGTGGCTCAGTTAGCTGGTAGATTGCTTGCACACAAGTATTCCCTGCACTTGGGAGGCAGAGGCAAGAAGACCAGAGAGAGGTTCAAGGTCAGCCTCTGCTACAGAGCCAGCCGAGGCTATTTAGACCTTGTCTTAAAACTAACTACATTAAAAAAAAATCAGCGGCGTGTATGAGTTGGTAGGGAGATGCCTCTTGCTCGTGGGGCAGCTGGAGTGGAGAAGGCAGTGCACACAGCAGACTGGGACGAAGCCCAGTGCCACCCAACTCAGTGTTCCTTGTACCAGGCTCTGACTCTTGACCCTCCTCTCTTGGTTTTTTTTTTTTAATACTATATTATTTTATATTGCATTTGCTCATTTGTGTGTTGGAGGTCAGAGGACAGCTTGTGGGAGTTCTCTTTCCACCTTGTGGGTCCAGTGTATTGAACGCAGGTCATCATCAGCCTTGGCAGCCCAAGCTGCTCCGGAACTCACTGGGTAGTCAGGTAGTCTTTCTGCTTTGTGGGTAGCCCAGGATGGCCTCAAGCTCGGAGCAGTTTGTCACGCCTTACTGTCCTCGGCACCAGGATTACAATCCTGTACCTCCACGTCGGCTTCATTGGCTTAGCAAATATTTCATATATTGTTGTTCTGAGCTCCTGAGGAACGTGGTGTGTGGTGAGGGACAGGGAGCAAGCCAGAGCAAGCGCTGTCTCACAGAGTCTGTAGTGGAAAGAAGACACATCAAGAATCAGATGGGGGGAAAAATCTAGCAAACAAGTGGATAGTTCATCTCAGAGAGTATCACATAATAGGAAGAGACTAGAAGTGTCTTGGAGAATGTGTTGTCCATTTTAGAAGGGGGGCATCCAGAAAGCCGCCCCTAGGAGGTGAGAAGAGGGTTGAGGCCTGAGGAAAAAGAGAAGCCAGCCTTGAACAGGTCGCCAGGAAACCTGCAGTAAAGCATGGCTTGGTGTTCAGGGATGCGGCATCGCCTGGTGGAGCCTCCCCCAGGCTTCTGAGTTGAGCAGAGAGGTGGGCTCTTGGGTGCCTGTCCTGTTAGAGACCCTCTGCAGCCCTTCCCTGGGCAGCCTACGGGAACTCCCACAAAGTCTCCAGATCCCAGGTTCCTCACTAGCAAGGACTTCAAGGACTGAAGGATCATTCTCTCCGCCCAGTCCCCACCCAAGGATCCCAGCTTGGCCTCAGGTTCATCCAGATTCCCCACAAAGAGTCTCACCACTACTTTCTGGGCACAGAGCTTTTCAGAAATCTTTTCTTCCTCTGGCTGTGGCCTCTATTTATTGATTTATTCTGTAAGTCTAGACTGGAAATCTCACAAGAGCAGGGGCTGACCTCACAGGATATCTCCCAGACCTTCAGCTCTCTTATTTTGTTTATTTGTTTATTTGTTTATGTATATATGTATGTATGTATGTATGTATGTATGTATGTATGTATGTATGTTTGAGACCTAGTTTAACTTTATGGTTCAAACTGGCCTGGAACTCACTCTGAAGCCCAAGCTAACTTGGAACTCTGTAGTTAAGATTACCTTAAATTTGGGGGCAATCCTCCTACCTCACTTTCCAAGTGCTGGTATTACAGGTATGAGCCACCAAGCCTGACGTTCACAGTGGCTCTCTAATCTACCCTATATCCAGTAGAAGAGGGAGGCTAATCATCATTTTTATTTGCCAGTGGAGAAACTGAGTCCCAGAGTGAAGGAGGAACGTTTGTACCTGAGGGACAGAGGTGACCCTTAATTCTGAGACTCCACTTTTTCTCCTGGGACAAGCTAGGACACATATTGACAGGGTGTCTTGCAGGAGTGGCAGACATCAGAACTATCAGCCAACTAGACAGTCCTTCCTCTGCCCCAACCTGGGAGCCTGATGCCAGGTCAGGGAAGGCAGTTTGCAATTCTTTTAAAAAGAAAAGGAAAGAATGTGCTTTGAGGTGTGCCAGGCTATTTTAGATGCCAGCTGCAGGGCTAAGAGACCATTTACTTGTCTCATCTGAAGGCACCACCCAGAAAAAAAATTGCATCAAATTCTTATTCTTCATTTTCTTCAGATGGGGAAAGCTGAGACTTGGGGATGTGTAGTCAAGACATGGCAGGGTAAACACTGGGCTTCCTAGCCCAGGCTTCTCTGAAATCTGTTACAAGTCTTCCGAACCTTCTCCTTCCTCTCCACAGGGCCCTCCCTGATCCGAGCAAGGCACAGTCCTGGGTTACACAGACAAAAACAAAAACAAAAACAAAAAACATGTGGGAGTGAATAGATGGCCAATTGGGTAAGAACATTTGCTACTCTTGCTGAAGACCTGGGTTTGGCTTCCAATATCCATATGGCATCTCTCAGCTGACACTAACTCCACTTCTAGGAGATCCAACACCCAATTCTGGTGTCTCTGGATAGCTTCTGCATGCACATGGTGCACATAAATGTACACAGGCACACACATGTACACATAAAGTACAAATAATTGAATCTTGATTTATTTTTTTTTAATTGCTTTGCCCAGAAACTCCAGGTCAGGTGAGGGAAGTGTTAAAGACATCTAAACTAGCCACCTAGAACAGGGCATAGAGGGGCTCCCTGAGCAGTCACAGAGTTCTTCCTAAATGGGGTATTTATGTTGGGGTTTTGAGGAACGAGAAGGAGTTCAAGAGTTGAAGAGTCGGGTATCCATTCATATTTATTCAGACAACAATTATTCCCAAGACAACTCCAGTGGGAGCTGGGAGACACTAGGGACATAGGTCTGAGTCACGGTGAGGCTCTATCCCTAAAACATGTCTAATCTGTAGGGGAGATGGTTGTCATGTGTGAATTTAGTTATAATGGAGAGTACCCAAGTTCTGTAGGAAGGAAGACTAGATTTGGGGGAGTCTGGGAGTGTGCCTAGCAGGGTTTACACATTAGTGCATTAAACATCTTTTGAGGCTTGCTGTGGGCTAGCCATTGCACTGGACTGGGTTGCAGCCCTAGACGTGCCAACAGTTGGGAAACTCGGGCAAATAACAGGATTTATGTTCAGTGAACTCCTAAGATTGTCTTTGGGGCCATGCATGGCAGCCCACACCTTTAGCCCCAGCACTGGGGAGGCAGAGGCAGGTGGATCTCTGTAAGTTTGAGGCTATCCTCGTCTACATGAGTTCCAGGACAGTCAGGACTATGTAAAGAAACCCTGTCTCTAAACAAAACAAACAAAAACATTGTTTTTGTATAAGTGAGCTACTGCCTGCCTTGATCTCCACACTCTTTGAATGAAGCCCAGAGAAGGACTAGGGCCCCCTCAGGGTTGCCCAGCACCAGATCCCCGAGTCTGGGCTTTAGTGGTTTGCTTTGTTTTTGTTTCTGTTTGTTTTGTTTTTGATTTGTTGTTGTTTTGTTTGGATTTTGCTTTTGTCTTGATACATATATGCAGGTCTGAGGTTTCCATATTCACAGTCAAGGAGCTAAAGGCCCATTGAGAGACAGGCTCGGTTATCACGTGTCTCCTGGAGAAGAAGGGATTTGAGGGTTCAATAGATTGAGGAGCAGAGAGAGGGATATATGGGCTACAAGACAAAGGACTGGAGGCAGGAGGGTGACACTGAGATGCTGAGACTTGACAGTTGGTCCCAGGGGCCATTGGAGACTTCTGAAGTGGCCGTGGCAGTGCTGGGAAGGTTCCTATAGCAAGGGTGACTCATGCTGGTCCCTCTGTCTGGAGTAGCACGGCTGAGCTCCTTCCTGTGACTGGGGCCTCCACTGTTTATCCCAGGACCCTCGTTCCCACACTCACCCTGTGTGATGGGACTGGACATGTCAGCTCCAAAGCTCAGCATCTTGGACAGCTCACTGGTTCTTCCCCCCTACCCCAATCTGTCTTCTCTTCAGAGCATTGGGGACTTCCAGCAATATGTGTGGGTGTCCTGCGTTGTCACGACTGTGGGATGGGGGAGCTAAGTACCCTACAGTACCCAGGAAACTCCAGCCCTCAGTGGGCTGAGGTTGAGGGACTTTTCTATGAAACTACAGGAGCTTAGCATGCTGTGGGGTGTGTCTAGGTTGGCCAGCCTAGGAAGGAATCTTGGTACCACACACACCTGTGTTCCTGAACTAAATCTCACATTCCCCCAATTCCTTTAGTCTGGATATGTATTTGACCCGTGACTTTCAGACTTGTGTGTGTGTGTGTGCATGTGTGCACGCACACACGTGCTCGTGCTCAGCCAAGCACAACCTGATCAGAGGTGACCTTGCGATTTACTCACCAGATTCTTAGACAGGGCGGCCCCTGTGTGTCAGAGGGGATATGACAATGTGGTTGTCTGTCCCCTTGGACAGATGGTGCAGTGGGGCCCAGAGCCTTCCAAACTGGGTACAGTAGGTGTGTGCTCAGGCAGGTACCTGCAATTCTGGGTGAGTGGACTTTACAGCTGGGTATGGGAGCAAGGCTGTTGTCAGTGGAGCCATGACGGGAAACTGGGGTGACTCTGCACCAGTGCTGTTTGGCCTTTGGTGTCTGCCTGTGGCTGGGCGTGACTGTCTGCTCCCGGGAGACAACTGACTTCTACAGCTGACCTTCTACAAAGGACTGGGAGCTTCTGTGTCAGGACTGGGAGCCCATCTGACGTGGGCTGTAGCCACATTCATGACAGGGAAGCTGGCTTAGCCTTGTCTTTGTGTTCTTTCTGGGCCCTGGTGGGATGTCTGTGTGTGCACACATCCCATTGTTACCTGTATGTGTGTGACGCAGTCCAGACTTCTCTCAGAGCAGCAATAGCTGTGGCCTGAGTGACCCCAGGCCTACCCAGTCTGCTACATTTGTTCTGTCCTAGCTCCATCCTGAGGGGCTGTTGATTGAGAGGCCCCTGGGGAGTCGTTGGGACACCACGGGCAATTAATTCATTAGATTAATTAGCTCCTTTTCCCAGCCTGGGGGCAGGGCAGCCGACTCAGGGTCCTCCTGCTCCAATCATCCAAGGTCATTCATCCAGACCTAGTCTCAGCGCAGTCTCCTCCTCCTCCACTTACCCAGCCCCCACTTCCTGGATCTTGTCCAGCCTGCTGGCCCCGATCCATAGAGACTTGAGTGGTGGTGTGATTGGGCCTTGCTGGTATACACCATGCCAAGTGGGCCTGGGCATGCACTGTGAGCAGAGGCATGCCACGTGTGTCTGGCGTGTGTGTGTGTGTGTGTGTGTGTGTGTGTGTGTGTGTGTGTGTGTGTGTGTGTGTGTTCAACTATACAAGGTGCCTAAAGGTATGCATACAAACCCATCTATGGATAGCTCTCTCTGTGTGTGTGTGTGTGTGTGTGTGTGTGTGTGTGTGTGTCTGCACATGTATGACTGAGTTATTGTGTGTTTATGTGCATTTGTGTGCATGCGTGTACACCTGCTCATGTGTATACATGTATATTTGTTGCAACTACATTTGCGTGCATGTACACAACATGCGTCATCAGTTTTTGTGTGAATGTGCACATGTGTGCCTCTGTGTGTGCATGTGTGTATGCATATGAGTCCTAAACATTTGTATGTATATGCTTGGTACTTGTGTGTGTCTGCATACATATGTGTTGTAGCTATGCACTGCGTGGCTTTTCCTGAGGAGATGTGTATCCACTGGGGCTGGTGAGAAGGCTAACAGTGAAGGCAGTGGCTGCAGAGGACTTGAGTTCAGTGCCCAGCACCCACATCAGACAGCTGACAATTGCCTTGTAACACACACACACACACACATGCGCAAACACACACACACCACAGCAACAACAACAACAACAACAAAAGGAAATGTCTACCCACCCAGACAAGGCACAAACATCAAAGAAATGATTCTGAAATGCAAGTCTAGCTTGGTGGACCAATGAGTTCAAACGGGGTTACTCACAAGAATGTGGGCGCTAGTGACTCACAGCAGTATGGGAGAGAGTGACTCACAGGAATGTGGGCAAGATGCAGTCAGCAACACTATCAAAGAAGAGTCATACCCCGTCCCCCATACCTCCTAGGGTAGCTAATGAGGCTCCTCCTGAGGGGGCTTCTATGTACAGCAGCTGCATGAACTGGCACGACCCATTCTGTGCTGCCACCAATGCCTTGAGAGGGAGCACCATTTCCACAGGGGAATATTAGTGCAATCCTGCAAACACCTCATGTGGTACTTTGATATCAAGACAGCAATCATGTCATGCCCAGAGGACAGTGTTCCATATTATGTAACTTGGGGTCGGTGCACACTAATGTGTCTCTCAACACTTTACTTTGCATGTGTGCGCGGTCTTCCTACTCATGTAGCCGAGTGCTTAGATGTGTGTGCATGTCTGTGTCACTGCATGTGATATGTACATGCCTGTGTCTGGGTGCGCAGGTGTCTGAGCAGATGTCTGTGTACACTTGTCTGTGTGGATGGGCTGCGATTGGGTGTCATCTCTAGAAATGCATTGTTCCACAAGCATTCTACCCCATCCTGTTTATGAGTGGGAGCAGACCTGAAGGAAGGGGCGTGGCATACAGGTGTATTCCAAGTATGTCTGATGTGATACACTCTGGTGTCAGTGGAGGCAGATGCCCGTGTCGCCAAGGCCATGTGCATGTGTGCGTGTGCATGACTAGAACTACACCTGGCCCCGCCCCAGTTGCCAAGGCTGAGCAATCTCCTCCCTTCTGCAGGGTTGCTATCCCAGAGCCTGGAGTTCAGCTCACCTGCGGACAACTATACAGTGTGTGAAGGTGACAACGCCACTCTCAGGTACATCCCAGTTCAGGGGCTCAGGTAGCATGAGGCTTTACAAGGCTACTCCCCTTCCCCCAACATACTCTGCCTGTGAAAGTCCCAGTGACATCATGTGCATCTGGAGCCAGCTGAGGGTGTGTGTGTGTGGACACTAAGCAGAGCTCCACCTATAGACCTTTCTGTTCAT
>LR756408.1:97102-195725 GCA_902729485.2 Mus minutoides | reverse complement strand
TTCTCCTCCTTCTTTCTCCTCCTCTTCTTCCTCCTCCTTCTTTCTCTCTTTCTCCTCTCCTCTCTCTCCTCTTCTCTCTCCTCCTTCTCTCACCTCTTTCCTCCCTCTCCTCCTTCTCTCCCCTCTTTTCTCTCTCCTCTCTCTCCTTTCTCTCCCCTCCTCTTCTCTCTCTCCTCTCCTCCTCCTTCCCCCCCCTCTCTCTGGTCTTTCTTCTCTCTTGGGATCTCTGCCCAACTCTTTTCCACTTCTGAGTGAGTTCCGCCCCTCTCCCTCCCTCCCTCTTTCCCTCCCTCCCTCCCGCTCTCCCTCACACACAGCAGCCCCTCAGAAGTCTAGCTTCCAGGCTCCTTCCCTTCTGCACAGTGGGCACTGCAAGGCCTGCCTCCCAGGGTTCTGCAGGTGTACTGGAGGTGGGCGGGGAAACCCTTGCTTTCTCTCCTCATCCTCCCCTTCCTCCCCAGCTGCTTCATTGATGAGCATGTGACCCGGGTAGCCTGGCTGAACCGTTCCAACATCCTGTATGCGGGCAATGACCGTTGGACCAGCGACCCCCGGGTGCGGCTGCTCATCAACACCCCAGAGGAATTCTCCATCCTCATCACCCAGGTGGGGCTCGGTGATGAGGGCCTCTACACTTGTTCCTTCCAGACCCGCCACCAGCCCTACACCACTCAGGTCTACCTCATCGTCCATGGTGAGCCTTGTGTGACAATGAGGGCAAGTTGGGAGGGGACAGGAAGACTGGCCTGCAGGCTAGGAGGTATCACTGAACAGCCTGAACTGTGTGTGTGCACTTGGCCACTGCTGGTCACTGCCCTGGGAGCATGGGCTACCTCACCCTTGTGGTATTCAGCAGGACATGAGGGGGAGCTGCACCACAGTGGTTCTCCAGCATGGCAGTGGAAGAGGTGCCATCCACAGCTCCGTGGATTTGCTGGACTGTGTGACTGGAACTACCCATGGGTTGGGACGCTTCTAGGCACTGTGCACACACACCAGCTTGGTTTTCTCTTCCTATTTGCACTCATTTCCCAAGGAGAGGCTTGAGGGGGCGTGTCCTAGATATGAGGAAGAAGGGTTAGGGTGTGTGCACACTGTGTATGAAGGAGGAGGGCTAAAGACTCCAGCATCTGATGAGATAGGATTGTGGTCTGGACTCCTGGGACTGAGGAAATAAGATTTGCATCTGGAGTCCTGGGTGTGAGGGAGGAAGACTGGAGCCTGGGAGTCCTAAGTCTGAGGGTGGAAGGCTGTAGTGTGGAGTCTATACCCCTGGGGTCTGAATAGGGCCTGAGCCTGTACCCCTCTAGTGGAGGGGAACTGGGGTCTATAATGCTGGGTCTGAGGAGGTCGGGATATACCCTCACCCCAACTCTCCCTTCTGTCTCCAGTCCCTGCCCGTATTGTGAACATCTCCTCACCCGTGGCTGTGAATGAAGGAGGCAATGTGAACCTTCTCTGCCTGGCTGTGGGAAGGCCAGAGCCCACTGTCACCTGGAGACAGCTCCGAGGTGAGGCTCCTCCCCATCTCTGATCTGGGCCCTTCAAGTCTCCCATGACCCTAGCTGGTGTCCCAGATTCCTTTTTAGCCCTCTGGGGACTCAATTCTTCTCCACCCTGACCCCCATTTCTTACCAGACTCTAATCCCCTCATCTTGTGGCTTCCCACCTGATGTGACTTTGTGCTCCCCTGACACTCCCCACCTGAGCTTCCCTCCACCTGACAGTCTCCTGAGTCGGGCTGCAAATGAGGCTTCATCCAGTGTCCCCCTCCCCATTCCATCACACTCACCTTCCATCCTCACCCCCACAGGGATGTGGTAGCCTAGTGGTTGGAACGGTCCCCAGACCTCAGCCTTAGCAACTCCTGGAAATTTTCCAGAAATGCACATTCTCAGGCCTCTGGCCTAGATCCAGAGGCAATCAGGGGCTCCCCTCTCTCTACCCACAGCCTGCTTAATGAGCTCTGAGATTCAGTTTCCCAAAAGGTACCGCCAAGCTGCCTGACATATATCAGGCCAGGACATCTTCTCCATTCCCAGATACCCCAGTCTCTGGACCTTCCTGCTTCTTTGCAGACCCATAATGACCATCACTGGGTCCCATTCCTTAGACGAACTGAGAGTGGGAAGCCTAGTCTAGCCTCATGCCCCCTCATACCCCCCCTTGGTGTCTTCTGAACCCTAAATCCTACTTCCCATAAGTTCTAGGTCTTTTGTGACCTCAGGCCTGTTAAAAAAGACCCCAGGTGTCTGGATTAGCAATCTCAATCATCAAGTCCGAATTCTCTGAACCCCCCAAAGAACTCTGGACCCTCCCTGACTGTCTGTCTTTCCTGGATCCTTGAAAGCCAAAAACCAAGATCCTGGTTTCACCCCCTACTCCTAAGTGGGTCCCCTGAGCATGACATGGGAGATTCCAGATCCCTAGGTCTCCTGCAATCCAAATCCTAGGCCCCTTTCCACTGGGTTCTGAACTCCCCAACCCTTAGCTTAGCCCCACCCTGCCCCCACAGGACCTTCCCGGCTCCTACTGACCCGGGCACTCCAGGCCCTGCTGTGCCCGCCCCGCTGATGTGTGTCCGTGTTGTGCCCGTGTTGTCCCGTGTTAAGTGTTTGTGTCCGGCCCCGCCCCCCATCCCCACCTCCCCCACAGACGGCTTCACCTCGGAGGGTGAAATCCTGGAAATCTCAGACATCCAGCGGGGCCAGGCCGGGGAATATGAATGCGTTACTCACAACGGGGTGAACTCGGCGCCCGACAGCCGCCGCGTGCTGGTCACAGTGAATTGTGAGCATCAAGAGGGCCACAGAGGCCCGACCCTGGGTGCCTGGGGAGGAGGGGTCTGCAGCATGATGGTGGAAGCTAGGTGGGAACTAGGATCTGAGGTGGGAGGGTGCTGAAATGGGACTCAGACGTCCCGATGCAGCGAGAATGTGCTCTGGCTTCTGTTCCTTTTCAGATCCCCCGACCATCACGGATGTGACCAGCGCGCGCACCGCCCTGGGCCGGGCTGCCCTCTTGCGCTGTGAAGCTATGGCTGTGCCGCCCGCAGATTTCCAGTGGTACAAGGATGACAGGCTGTGAGGACTGCCCCGGGCAGGGCGGAGGGAAAAGGGAGAGGACGGAGGTCCTAGGTCTCGGATCACAAAGCTAAGCAAGACAACCTAGCAGTTCAAAGTCGGAGAGTCTTGGGTCCTGAGAGACTAGGGTCCAACTTCTAGGGGGGGGGGGTGGAGAAGCCAGGGGTCCCTGGGCTATGAAGCAGAGCTCGAGGTCTCTTGAGGAAGAGAGCCTGAGTGTATGTGGAGGAACTGGGCACTGCACCCCACGAGAGGCCAAGACCAACCCTGATCCGGATTTCCTGTAGGCTAAGCGGCGGTTCTGCAGAAGGCCTCAAGGTGCAGACCGAGCGCACCCGCTCTATGCTTCTCTTCGCCAACGTGAGCGCCAGGCACTATGGCAACTACACCTGCCGTGCGGCCAACCGGCTCGGAGCGTCCAGCGCCTCCATGCGGCTCCTGCGTGCGTCTGCGCCCGGCGGTGGGGTGGAACAACGCTGAGGGGGCGGAGCACGGGTGGGGCCGGGAGGCGAAGTTATAGGGACAGCTCCTGACTAGAATATAGGAGACTACAACAGTACCACAGAGTAAAGAAACCTATTCTCAGGTGGTAGGGTGATTGCCTGGTATACACAAAGTTTTAGATACGACCCCAATCACTATTTAAAGCCAGCATGGCCGTGCACACTTGTAATCTCAGCACCCAGAGGGAGAAGGCAGGAAGTTACATAGTGAGTTCAAGGTCTGGGGACTCCCATGACCTAGTAGAAAACAATAAGCAAGTGGGCTGATAGACAATATCAAAGAAACAGGTATAGGTGGAAAAATATAGACGGAATTGGGAATGATACGTTGGAGACAGGGTTATCAGAGAAAGGGGAGCTCTGTGAAAGTCAGCAGAAGAGGGAACAGGGCGGTGCAAAGACACAGGAAGGAGGGCAGTCTGATAAGGATGGCAGCCTTTGGCCTCTATTAGAGAAGCAGCTCAGAGCCTCTCAGCAGTGATCAGAGGCTCTGGACTTACTGTAGTAGAGGCCAAGGCCACTGGAGCCTGTTACACAGTAAACAGCATGTGGCTGACAAGCACTTCACTGCTGTTTGAAGGACAGCCGCGCACAGAGTGAGGAGGAGGCTGCTTCAGGAATCCGGCTCAGCATCCCAAGCTGTTTGGGAGCAGAGCCCAGGGGGCTTTTCTTGGCTGGGTACAGATGGTGTGAGCAAAGAGAGAAGCTGGGTCAAAAGTGACTCTGAGCCAGGAACTTGTAGAGTGTCATCAAAAATACTCAGGAGGCTAAAGAAAGAGGATCGAAGGTTCAAGTCCAGCCTAACCAATTTAGTGAGACCTTGTTGTGAGATAGAAAGTAAAGAGAGGTCTGGGATATAACTTAGTACTTGCCTAGAATCCCCCCAGTGAGGGACCTGGGAGTGTGAGTCAGAGGTAGAACATCTTCCTAGCATGTGCAAATCAGTACATTCCCTCCCCAGCAAAGCAAGCAAGAGGAGATCAAAATAAAACAAAAAACAAACAAAACCAAAATGCACAAACAGTCAAGCAAACACAGCTGTCCTGAAGTTCCCGGTCCGTTGAGAAAGGTGACTGCTAGAAATTCGGACAGGAACAGGGAAAAAGGAATCCCAAGGATCCAGGAAGGAAATGGGGACAATCTGGGAGATGTGGAAACCAAAACAGATGAGGGCAGCACAGGGAACCCAAACCCCAGAGAGTTCTGATCACACAGACCCTCAAGAGGCTGAACGGGGAGGAAGCACCTAGGAGAGAGACCCCATCATCTCAGCATCCATCCCCCTGTGACCATTTTTTCTTTCCCCAGGTCCAGGATCCCTGGAGAACTCGGCTCCGAGGCCTCCCGGGCCCCTGACCCTCCTCTCTGCCCTGAGCTGGCTGTGGTGGAGAATGTAGACACCATTCAGTACAGCGCACCTCCCCCTGCAGGGGGCCTCAGGCCAGGAGCGAGAGAAAGGGGGTGAGCGCGCACCAGCCAGCCACGGGTCTCCAGGGGGACAGAAGAGCTCTTAGCCACAGAGGAAGAAAGAAGAAGAGGAAGGTCTTTTAGAGAACCCATCACTGTGAGGGATTACGCAAAATTATGCATCTTTCTACAGCCATTCTCGCCACCCTGTTCACGTTTCCAATTGTGACCCACCCCCAGCCACCCCATACCCCTCTCTTAGCTCAGGCTGTCAACTGGCTCGTTCGTGTGTGTGTGTGTGTGTGTGTGTGTGTGTGTGTGTGTGTGTGTGAAGGTGTGCTGGGGGAGGGAACCAGGAGGCACCTCTGGCACAGACTCCCCCATGGCCCCTGGCCATCCCTGCTGCCTGCCTCTCTTCCTTTGGCTGGAGGTAGGTATGGGGGCGTATGGTGGAAGCTTTGACAAGAAGATTGCCAGCTTTCCACCTTCCCATATATGCATGAACACCTACCCCTCTCCTCCCTAATGAAGGGGCAGGTAGGGTGGGTGTCAGGTGTCACTCAGCCTTTGTGAATAGGTGGGGATCTCCATGAAGGCTGTTTCTCCCTGCTCCATCACCAGTTGCCTGCAGCCAGACGCTCCATCACTGGCTCAGTGGCCTGAAACCTCCCTTGCCCTGTCCCTCCCCTCTCCTCCCCTCCCCTGAACTTTCTGGCCCTCTTCCCCGGGCCAATCGGTGCTTCCATTCAATTGATAGGCTAGTGGCACTTGTCACCTGTCTGTCTCAGTGCTTTGCCCCACCCATACCCCCAGACTCCCCTTGGCCACAGTGGTACCCTCCAGCTGCCCTTGGGCCCCAGCAGCTGGCCCATAAGTGTGGGCTCCCTGGCAACCTGCTCCCGGCCTCTCAACCCATAATACCTCCAAAGGCTGCTGTGAACACACACACACACACACACACACACACACACACACACACACACACAGCATGCATACATGCACGCTCATGCACACACAAACACATACACACGCACAAATGCACGCACACATGCACACCAGCGACTGACCAGCAATAGCTCCTGGCTTTGCCTGCCCCAGAGTCTGTGACTAGCAGCAGTTCCCCCGGAGTGGGCCACTGTCATCCACACAGGAAGCTGACAGGTTCCGTGTATGGGAACACCTCACCTTGATACAACACATCAGGCCTCACAGAGTTGGGAGAGAGGAGACACACAGACATCCTGAGCCCAGGCAGAGGCACCATGCCACCAGCCCAAAATTCAGTAACCACACACCCAAAACCACACCACTCCAAGCCTGGTGAAGACGAGGGCAGAGAGGGGCAGGGGGGCAAGGGGCAGTGACTGTACCTCAGACGGGGGCGTGGGCCCCATCCCACATTGTCTTCCATTCCCAGGGTCCGGGATGGGGTGGGGAGGGGGAGGGCTACAAGGGGAGGTGGGAGGGGGGCCCTGGGGGCCGTGTGTTCCAATTCATGGGGAGTGTTGAGACCACCACACCAATAAACGCCTTTTTCCAAAGTCCCCGCCTGTGGAAGTCAATGTCATTGAGGATTTGGGCACGTGGACGGCAAAGGAGGTGTGCTCATTGGATAGAGAATCCCCAGTGCCTTTCTTAACTCTGCCTGTTTGGGAAGTGAACTCCGATTGGCCGGTCAAGGAGGCTCAGGTTCACAGCCTAAGGATGCAGGGTAGCTCAATCTATCCTGTGCAGTGGAGAGGGCTAAGCAGGTAGCAATGAGGAAGGGGCCAGCCTATGCTTGAGAGAATGACAGAAATGCAGAAAAAGACAAGGGGCAAGGCTGGAGAATCAGTCCAGAATGCATCTTTAGAGCAGCTGGATCAAAATCTACCTGATGCCCTCGCTCCCACACACAAGCAATAAAACCTGTGTTTATATAAGCTAACTTGTGTCAGGCTTTCTGTTGGCAGTGACTTTTTAAAAAAAGACACAAAATCTTGATTTTTTTTCCCTCCCCTTTTGTATATACAGTACTAGGGATTGAACTCAGTATCAGTCCTCAGTATGAGATTCTAGGCAGGGGCTCTACCAGTGAGCCATTCCCCCAGCCCATCACTGGGAGATTCTAGGCAGCTACTCTACCACTGATTCACACCCCCAGCCCCTCACTAGGGGATTCTAGGCAGCTACTCTACCACTGAGCCACACCCTAGCCCCTCACTGGGGGATCCGAGGCAGCTGCTCTACTATGGAAACATATCCTTAATGTTTTGAGACAGGTCTCCCTGGGAGACACTGGCCTTAAGCATGTGATCTTCCTACCTCAACCTCCCAAGCGCTGTGTTACCCTGTACTATATGATGCCCGATGTCTGTTGCTTGCAGCCATAAGAATCCTGACTCTTTTTTTTTTTTTTTTTTTTTTAAGAATTAATGTTTTTTTTTTTAAAGATTTATTTTATTTTTTTATATGTAAGTATACTGTAGCTGTCGTCAGACACTCCAGCAGAGGGCGCCAGATCTCGTTACGGATGGTTGTGAGCCACCATGTGGATGCTGGGATTTGAACTTATCACCTTCGGAAGAGCAGTCGGGTGCTCTTACCCGCTGAGCCATCTCACCAGCCCCAAGAATCCTGACTCTTGCAACTCTAAATTTCCCATGAGAACTCTTGTTGGAAAAGGAAGATATATCTTGCCAAGGATAGGAGCAACACCAGTAGCCCTTTGCAGGCACTAGCACATTTCATCAGTCCACAAGGATTTATTGAGTGCCTGCTATATGACAGGCTATGTTTCTGCTGGGATACGTGTGGTGTGTGCCTCACTGAGCTCTCTGTTCAGAGAGGGAAAGTTATCGATATCCGTCGTTATAAACTCATGGGATGAAAGGGAAGCTGGGGACTGGGGGAGAGGGGGAAGTCTGTCTAATGTGGTAATGGCTACTTCAAGCCTTGATAGACCAATGACACGGGAAAGAGAAGTGTCCAGGCAGAGCAAACTCTAGGGACAAATAGCTGGAGGGTGTGTGTGTGTGTGTGTGTGTGTGTGTGTGTGTGTGTGTGTGTGATTGGCAGAAGGCTTATGGAAGAGAAGTCATAGAGGCCAAACCACAGAGCCCAAAGGTTAAAATGCACAGACTGAAGGATGTCTAAACACTATGTACAGACCACAGAAAAATTTAGAGGGACAGTGAGTAGTCATGGTGTACATGGCTGCCATCTCAGCTCCCAGGAAGCTGAGGCAGGAGACTGAAAAGTGTGAGGTCAGCAAGGTCTGTGTTATGGGATCCTTTCCCCCAAAACAAACAAACAAACAAACAAACAGGAGGAAAGAAAGAAACAGAAAGCAGTGCGTGAGGTGGCTCTTGCCTGAATTCCAGCACTTGTGGGACTGACTGGGGCAGGAGAGACATGAGTTCAGGGCCAGTCTGAGTTATCTAGGGAGTCTAAAGCTAGCCCGTGCTACATGCGATTCTGAGTCAAATAAGACAGCAAAAAGGAAATCAAGAGATTGGGAGGGAATGGGACATGGGATGCTGATGCGTTAGATAATGGATGAGAGTCTCTGGAGGCTGAAGGGATATGGCCTGGGGGCAGGAGAAGGTAGCAGACCTTTGCAGACCCTGTGGCCAGGCTCCCCTTCCAGTTTGGAGCTTAACAGCAAGACCTACATGAGGCTTCTGAGTTTGTGCCAACCACATTCACCTGCCTGCAGGTGGCTCTCCTAGTCCCAGAGTCACCTTGGTGTCCTCAGAGGCAAAAGGACAGTTTGTGTCTTCTGAGACAAGTGGGAGACAGGAAGCCCCACTCTTAGGGTCCAGTCCTCAGGCATACAGAGCTCCATGCTGCTGGACCAAAGCAGGATGTTATATCCCGAACACTTCATGGAGAGTGGGCCACTAGCTTTTGTCACACCTGGGTGGCTGCCCGAACAGTCCATGGGCTGCCACCTGGACAGAGAGCTGGACTGGGGCTGATGACCTGGAAGAGAGGCAGGGTAGAAGGTAACTTCAGGGATTATCCTGGGTACAAAATGACATACCCACTTAACCTATATATAGCCTGAGCCTTTCAGAAACTAACCGAGGGACTAGAGAGATGGCTTAGTGGTTAAGATCACATATTGCTCTTACTGAGGACTGGGGTTCAATTCCCAGTATCTACCTGGCAGCTCACGACGCTCTAATTCCAGTTTGAGGGAATCTGACGCCCTCTTCTGGCCTCTGGGAGAACTACATGCTTGCAGTACACAGTCACACATGCAGGCCAAACACTTTCACAGATAAAATAAAAATAAATCTTACAGGAAACTAGCTGAGTTCCTTCTCCTCCCCCTTCTTTACCCCTTACTTTTTCCCTTCTCTCTTTCTTATTTGTTTTTTTGTTTGTTTGTTTTTTGTTTTGCTTTTCTGAGAGAGTCCTGTTATAACACCAAGGGTGACCTTGAACATGCAGCAATCCTCCTGCTTTAGCCTCCCAAGTGCTATGAGTACAGGTATGGATCCTCTGTGTACCAGTGAAAAACTGTTCAGTCACCCCTGGGAGCTAAGGCATCCAACAGCTCAACTTTTATGGGAAAACAAGGAAATTCCATCCACCTCAGAGTTTAAAAACTGAAGTCTGAGCTAATTTTTATAGGAAACAGAAGTCACATCACTCACTCTCCTTGGGAAGATAAATTAGAATGTATTATTCTTTTAGTAAACATAAGGACTGGGCAAGAAGTCCAACTACTGGTATTCAAAACAAAACAAAACAAAACAAAACAAAACAAACCATGAGGGGCTAGGGCTGTTACTCAGTTGGTAGAGTATCTGCCTAGAATATACAGGTCCCAGGTCCCACCCTCAGATGCACATAAGATGCACAGATCACATAAGATGTGATGTCTACTGAACATAAGAGGCAGAGGTAGGAGGATTCCTAGTCATGTAGCCTATGAAAAGCCCTGCTGTCAAACAATCAAATGATACGTAAGTACAGTAAGGTTTATTGACCTGTGTGTGCTGGCTAGTTTTTATGCCACCTTGACACAGACTCGTCTGTGACACAGTCGTCTGAGAGATGGGAACCTCAATTGAGAAAATCTTTTCATAAGCTAGCGCTGCAGGCGTGCCTGTGGGGCAGCTTCTTAATTAGTACTTGATATGGGAGGGCCCGGTCCACTGTGGGTGGGACTAGCTCTAGGCTGGTGGTCCTGGGTTCTCTAAGAAAGCAGGCTGAGCAAGCCGGTAAGCAGCACCCTCCGTGGCTTCACCTCCTGCCCTGTTTGAGTTCCTGTCCTGACTTCCGTGATGGAGAACTGTGATGTGAAAATGTAAGCCAGGTAAAACCCTGTCCTCTCTCCAAGTCGCTCTGGGGGTGTTGAATCACAGCAATAGTAAACCTAATTAGGACACTTTGTAAGTCACGAAGCAAAACCAGGAGAAAGACATTAGAAACATTAGAATACTCCTTCCTCCCAAGAAGTTACTTGTCCCTCACAGTGGGAGGCAACGACACCCACACTCACTTGTTGGGCCTTGGCTGGGTGAGGGCTCTGCATCTTGGTTTTGATGGGAAGGGGCCGTGGGGTCTGCACTGGGGTCAAACTCTGTATCTTTTTTGCTGGTGGGGTGAGCACAGGAGCCAAGGTCAGGGAGTGTTGCTTCTTCACAGAAGTCCTTCCTGTAAGAGAAGGACAGGAAACACATGATTGCTCCAACATGCCTCTCTGGTCAGTAGGAAGAGAAGCTGGTCTCAGAGCGTGATAGGGAGGTGGGACTGTTATTTAAGGCACTGATGACATGGCTAGCCCATGGCTCAGCTTCTGCCTAGGGAAGCTCCCAGTTGGCCCCAGTTGCCTCTTCCCAGGCCCCTCTCTCACCTGGGAAGCGCCTCAGGCAGCAGATACACAGGATGAGAAGGCCAGCCAGCAGTGCCAAGCCCAACAGGGAGCCAAGGATGATGCCAGCGATGGCCCCTGGACTCAGGGCAGAGCCTGGAAGACACACACCAAAGGGAAGCAGAGACAGGACCAGGAATGCTCTTACAGTTGTCTAAGCTCCCAACTCATCCTTACTGAGGACACTCACTAAATCTGAGTTCAATCCCTGGGACTCTCATGACAAAAGCGGAGAACTGTCTCCCTTGAGTTTTTCTCAGAACTCCATATACACACATCATGACACATGTACATCCACACTTAAATAAATTAATAATCAAATAAAACTCGAAAAAAGTCATGAGAGTATAGATACTTGTTGATTCAAGACAACCAGGTGCTGGGGTGCTGTCACAGAGGCCCCCACAAGACTAATAGAAGAAAAGGGTCTGATGCAAAAGACTAAGAATGGCTGGTCAGATGAGAAATGCAGGGCAAGGTACCACAGCTCAACTTACCTGCCTGGTAGACTCGGCTTTGGGATGGGGTCCCTGGCAGAGACCCCAAGATAGGCAAGATGCGAAAAGCCCAGGTCCCAGGGTTCCGGGGAGGGAGTGGCACTATGGCTGAGCGTTCCTGAGGGCCCAGAATGAGCAGGGAGACCCAGTCTCGACTCATGGTGACTCTGTCCACTTCAGAGCTATCTGTCCATGCCTGGATGTGAAAGCCAGTGAGAAGAGTACCTCGCTCTACATCCCAGGTGAGCACTGCTGCTTCCTGGGCTCTCTGCAGCCTCCAGGAAGAAATGGAGGGCCCTGCGAAGGAACGATGGTGGATGCTGAGGATCTGATGAGAGACAGGGAGGAGGGCTGCTCTGGAGGAGGAAGGGTGTGATCTGGACCCCTGGATCTGGGAAAGGATGCTTGGATACCTGGCTCTAAGGGAAGGGGCCTGGGTCTGAACCCCTGGACCCGAGAGAGGGTGACTGGAGCCTGAACACGTGGGTCTGAGAGAAGAGGGCTGGTTTCTGAACATCCGTGTTCTTGGTTTGGGTGGAGCTTACCTGTAAGGGTGATCTGGTTGCCTCCGGCACCCAGCGCGCTGCTGCACAGCACAGAATAATTCCCCAGGTCCCAATCCAGGCTGAAGTTGCTGATGAGGAGCTTCCGGCCATCCTGGCTAAGTTGTAGTCGGCCTCCACCACCTGGAGCCAGGGGCCGTCCTTGCCGGGCCCAGGATGCTCTTGAGGGTGGGGGACAGCCAGTGACCTCCAGTGCCACCACCACATCCCCTGGCTGTGTCTCTTCTACTATCGGCTGGAGCAGCACTTCCTGGGGGGCTTCTGTTGGTGGGAGAAGTCCAGTTAAGAGAAACAAGACCTTATTGGATGTGAATAGCCAAGTCCTGAGTCCTTTGTTAAGGCAAAAAGGTAGCAAATGCCCCCTCCTCTGTGACCAGATGAAGATCTGTTTGTTCGTTCATTCATTCATTTACTCATTCATTTATTTTCTTGACAGCTTTAAAAAACCATTTATTTATTGTGTGTGCATCTGCCACTGAAAGTATGTAGTGGTCAGAGGACAAGGGAGTTGGTTCTAGCCTTCCTTTCTGGGGATCAAACCTGGGCTATCACGCTTAGTGGCAAGTACCTTTCCCCTCTGAGCAGCATCGCACTCACCCTATTCACTTTCACTGACTTCCTCAGTACACAGCTTTTGAACACATGTCATAGGACTCTAGCCTGGGAGACTCATGATCATTGGCTATTTCTCTCTCTCCCTCTCTCCCTCCTCTCCTCTCCCTCCTCTCCTCTCCCTCCTCCCCTCCCCCTCTCCCCCTTTTCCCCTCTCCCCCTCTTCCCCTCTCCCTCCCCCTCTCCCTCTCCCTCTCCTCCCCCTCTCTATCTGGAAGTTGACAGTCCTCTTTCTGGTATTTCAGGGTCTCAGAAATACCCTGTTCCTGCTGGCTTCCCACCCGGAAGTATAGGACAAAACCTTGTTTCTGCTCTAGGTTCAAAGACAGTGATGTCTGAGGTTTCAGGAGTTAGCTCAGCAGATAAAGGTAATTGCCACCGAGCCCGACGACCTGAGTTCAAGCCCTGAGACTTACATGATGGAAGGAGAGAACCAATGCCCAAAGAAAGTTAAGTTTGGCTTTCCTAAAATGAGTAAAGTTCTCTCTGTCCTTTTCCTTAAACCGCAAAGGAGCACTTCCCTTACAGACAGTAAGGAGGCCCAGCCCCTCTCACCCGGGATGATCGTGCAGGTGCGTGTGGCCCCCAGGTGGCGGGCCAGGCAGGTGACAGCCACGCCGCTGAGCTCCGGGCGGGCGGGGACAGTCACCAGGAGCGTAGATGGCACGGGTCCCGCTCGGATGCCTTCGGGAAGACCCTGGAACTGCAGGGAAGCGGCAGGGACCCCGCCAGGCCAGGAGCAGCGAAAGCGGAGGCTGCGGTCCACGGGACCTCCTTCCACTGAGCATTGTGGGGCTCCAGGGGGTAGATCTGTAACGGACGAAAGACTTTCCAGTCTTAGCCCTTCCATCTTCCCCCATCCTGCCTCTACACAGGATGCTCCACTCCTCCTCCAGGTTTCGCTCCGCCTCTTTTCCTAGATGGCGCCACCCTCCCGCGTGGTCTGGCCTCTTTGTGACTCCCTCCTTTCCACTCTCACGGATCCTACTCACTAGCCTAGGAGGCTGACTAGTCCTTTCTCTTTCAAAACTCACTCTGTCATTTAACTCTGCCGCTCACGGGATTGAGAATCCTTCCCCAGGACCGCCCACCCTCGCCTCCTGCTGGTTCTTCCCCATCTTCTTGCCACCTTCACCCCTTCTACCGGTAATCTGCAAACCCATCGGCCCCGCCCTATGCACGGGACTTTGCTCCGTCCATTAGCAATTGGGGAGTGTTCTACCCTCAGATAGCCCTCCTCCTACAGTCCACGCCCACCTAAATTGTCCTCCCTCCTCCAGGCTAGACCCGCCCCTTGTCCCGCCCTATATAATTACGCCTCTGCTCCGCCCTGATGATGTCCCACCTCACCTATGAAGGTCCCTGTACCTTCCTTGCTAGCTTTACTCTTTCCCTGGTGGCCTTGCTTACTTGAGGTTTTCTCAGAAACTGCTTGCTAGCTCCTCCCTTTCCTGATAGCCACGTCCATCCGCAGCTATTTCCCTAATCTTCTCAGCTAGTTTGGTATCTTCTCCAGCAGCCACGCCCACCGGTAGCTGCCCTAGCTCCTCCTTATTGGCGCCACCCTCCCTGAAGGGCACGCCCCCTCGCTGTCTCTTCTCTTTGCTGACACCCAGGGCTCCATGTGCTTCCCCTCTTCCTGCTGGACCGCCCTACTGCCCTTACCCGCCACAGTGAGGTTGAACACTGAACGCCGGCGGTGGCCAGTGCGAGGGTTCGCGGCGATGCAGGCGTAAGCACCGCCATGGCCTGGACCCACAGCGGGCAGCAGGAGGCGAGGCCCCGCAGGCACTGCGGCCTCTGTGGGGTCCGCCAGACTCCACGCGATGTCCGCTGGCGGCCGCGAGGGGGCCGAGCAATGCAAGGTCACATTGCTGCCCGCAGTGACGTAGAGCGCAGGACTAGCATCCCGGTCCGAGGAGACCCTAATGACAGGAGCGTCCGGGCCGTCTTGGGTGTGGGGTCGGGGACAAAACAAGAGGGTTGGACTGTAAAGAACTCACAGACATTGGGCTCACTTCTCCCCAGGGATTCAAGACCCGAATCCGCAGGTGACATTCCCTTACTCACAGAAAACACTGACGTCAGCTGCAGCTTCGGTGTGGCCAAAGGGGCTTCGGACCTGGCAAGTGTACCGGGCGTGGTCGCTGCGTACTGGACGTGAGATGAGCAGCTGGCCCCGTTCTGCGTGGATGCGAGGTGGCTTTGCGCCTTCAGGGTCTGAGGTCTCCAGGGCTCGTCCGTCTCTACTCCAGCTCAGCTTCCCGCTACCTGGGTTCCACCCCACGCAGCTTAGCCGCAGCTCAGCTGCTCCTTCTTCTGTCTCTGGTGCCCTGGGCTGTACTGACAACTGGGGCAAGGGCTCTGGAGATTCAGAACAGTCTTTGATGAGTCGGGGAGCCCATACACCAGAACTCCCTCCCTGGGCCACAAGTCTCTGCCTCCTGAGTCCTTCTTCTCTCCTCTCACTGCACCCAAGAATCTGAGCTCTCAGTCCTTCTTTCTCTGATCCAGGGATACAGACCCCAGTCCTTTTCCCTTGGATCCAGAGGTGCATACCTCAGCCCTCATACTTAGGTGTCGAAACCCTAATCTTATTCCATCAGTCCGAAGACTCCAGACTCCAGCCCTCCTTAAGACTCTGCAGTCCAGACCCACCCCTCTTCCCTCAAACCCAGGGGTTCAGAGTTCAATCCTACTTCTTCAGTCCAAACCCCACTCTTAATTCCCTCAGTCCCACAGATTCAGACCCTAGCCCTCCTCCCTTACACCTAAGTGAGGTCCAGGCCTCTCTCAGACTTAAGAGTCCAGACTTAGACCTCCTCCTTCAGACAAGGTGAGGTCTGGTCCCTGCCTTTGCTCTTATCCCCACCCACAGGCTCTTTCTTCTAGGAAGGAAGCATATTCACACAGCACAGACTTGTCCAGAGGTCTGCGAGGAGAGCAGGCACTCGGCAGCCTGCACTCTGGACCTCGGAGCCCACTTACCATACACACCCACCACGAACTCCCGAATCTGCTGGGAGACTCCTCCCCTGATGACCTCAACTGTGTACACCCCTGCATCATCCAGCCGGGCAGAGGTGAGTTCCAGACCCCCTCGAATCTGGTCAAATCTCAGACGGGCTTGATGCATGGGATCCAGGCTGATTAGTGGAGCCTGTGACCCCAGACCCCCAGCTGCCAATACCTTGGAACCACGGCGCCAGACCACCAGAGGAGCAGGGGGACTGGAGCTGGGGACCGGGGTCAAGGGGAGCCTGATGGTGGTTCCCACTAGCACAGCCAGGGGTCCCCCCACTTGCTGAGGAAAGCTTGCAGCTTGGTGAATCTCCGAAGAAAATTTGGATCCAGGGTTCTGGACAGAAAGTTCAAGGTTGTGATGCTCCAGGGGTGGCTTTGAACCCAAGGTCTTGGTGGGTACTTTGGTGTCCGGAGCTTGAACTGATACATGTGACGCTGGAGTCTTGACAGAGAAGGGAAGCCCAGAGTCTTTGGCAGGATCTTGAGAATCTAAACCATCAAGAGACACTCTGGAAGGAGGGGTTTCAGAGGAGATGACATCAGTGCCGAGATACTGTCCCCCAGCGGAGACATTGGTCCTGAATAATCCAAGCACATGGCTTGAATTCAGCCCCTGAGGAAACCGGTTGGAATCAGGGATTCCAGCAGAGGCTTCTGAACCTGGAGGCTGGGGGTGCTGGCTGGAGGAGACGTTTGAAACAAAGTCCCGAGAGGAGCCCACGGAGTGTGAGGAGGAGGCAGAGGGTGGCTGAGATCCCGAAGCTGGCTGGAGGGCAAGGAGCTCAGCTCTGAAGGCTGCAGGGGAGAGGAGGGAGGGGAGAGCATTGAGAGAAACTGCCAGGGAGTGGGCTTCTGGGGAGCAGAGGGGAACAGGGAACTTACCCAAGAGTAGGAAGGGCAGCAGAGCCCACGAGAGGCCCATGGTGATGGTCACACTCCAGAGAGGACACTACACAGAGATCCACAGCTTGCATTGTCCCAGGTCTGACAAGTCCAGCAGGAATGGTTGCTTAGCTTCCTGGGTGGAGAAAGGAGACAAATGTGGGAGGTGCCAGGGTCCCCTGGCATGATATGGTGGCTGAGTGGCCCGCTCCACCCTTCTTGTCTTCATCAGGTTGTATGGAGAAGCCCAGGCTGAACCTCCACTCCTCACCCCCAGGGCAAGGTGAACTCCCAGCTGGAACCAAGCAGCAAGCCTGTGGGGACCACGCAGGAAGACTTCCTTCAGGCGCGTCTGTGAAATCAGAGCCCCTCCTGTGTCCCCACCTGGCTCAGGTGTCTTGCTTCCCAGCCTTCTGCTGCCCACTCTGTCTGACCTGCAGCCTCTTCTCTGACCCTGCCCTCTTCTCCAGACCTTTCTGTGACTCCTGAGGATCCTCAGAACCAAGTCTCCAGCTGCTGTCTCTATCGAAGCCATCTACCCTGATACTTAGAAATCAGCTTCCATTGTCCAATTCCTGATAAGCTCAGCATCTCCCTTTGACCCATACTTTCAGGATCACCTATGCAAAGGTTGGGGAGGCTTCCCCCTGCCCCCCCCCCAAGTACTGCCACCAATCTCTGAATACTACTTAGATCTCTCTCCCCATTTTCTTCTCTTGTACCCACTGCTCAGATCTTACCCTTTTCATCTGCACCCCCCTGTCCTCCCCCCCCCCCACACTTTCTGTAATCTCCTACTCTGTTTAAGCCTCCTCCCTGGCCAGCGGACCCTTTCCTCTATGTCCCAGCCCTGCCTGGCTTCACAGCATCCTCTGCAGACGTCCTTACCGGCCCCGCCCACTTCTCTGCACTATATCTTACCCTCCTGAACATGCCGCTCTTCTGATGCCATCTCACCTCCCAGCCCTTGCCAGCATTCTTCCCTTTACCTGGAATGCGTTTTCCCTCTCCAATCTGGCCACCTCACAACTGGTCCTTCAGGTCTCACCTCATTAACAGCCATAATAATGACAACTTCAGCTCAGCCAGGAACTATGCTAAATCCTCCCAGCACATTATTATCAGGCTGATTTCTTTTTCTCAGTGTCCTCTGAGCAGGATGTTTGATCCTCACTTCACAGACCAATGAAGATGCAGAAAAGCTAAATGTCCCATGAGAGGTTGCAGAGCCATCAGGGGAGGCTGGACTTAGGTCAAGACTGGTCAGACTGCTTCAGTCTGTCAGAAAGTTTTCTTATCACCCCTTGCTAGGCTTCAGGCCTCTGCTCAGCTCTGAACCTCTGAGGCCTTGTGCTCATGATGCTGGTGGGAGGTGTGGTCAGAAGGCACTGAGCATGCTCTATATATCATGTATAGCTCAGAAGTGCTATGTCAGAAAACCTTTTGAGGAAAATAATGTCTTGCTGGGCATGGTGGCACACACCTTTGATCCCAGCACCTGGGAGGCAGAGGCAGGAGGATCTCTGAGTTCAAGGCTATCCTGGTCTACACAGGGAGACAACCAGGACAGTATGGAGACTCTAAGAAAATATTAAATAAATTATTAATAATAATATTTTAGTTTATTCTTTGAGAATTTAACATGTTTTGATCATATCTTTTCTTGTCCCCTAACTCCTTCTAGATCTTTCCCAACCCTCCTACTCACCTGTCTTCATGTTCTTTCTCTATCATAAGATAAAGTAAAGTAAAATAGAATAAAATAAATCAGAGTCCATTTTGTATTGTGTGACCACACTTGGCCATGGGGCCTGCCCAGGGGATATGGTTGATGTACCCAGTGTTGCTCCATTGAAGAAAACCAATGTCCCCTCTGAGTAGTTATCAGTTTCAAATAGCTTCTTGACTAGGGATGGGACTTTGTGTCCATTTCCTATTGTCCATGCTGGGCTGTCGTCTGGCTCGAGCCGGGACAGCTCTTGTGCCTACTATTTACAGTCTCTTGTGAGTTCATCAGTCCTGTCGTGTCTGGAAAGTGATGTTTCCTTGGAGGCACCTACTACTCTGGTCCCCACAGTCTTTGCCTCTCCTCTTCTGAATAGATCACTGAGGGGAGGGGTGTGTTTATACATGTCCCATCACTGAGCATTAAGGAGAAGAGTATGTTATACATATCCCATTTAAATAAATAAATACTGAAAATCCATTTACACAGTTGAAGACAATTCAGCTGCTTGGAAAATTGAAGTTATGAAACATGAAGGTAAAAGAATGGAGCTAGAAACAGTCATTCTGAGTGAGGTAACCCAGAAAGACGAGCATCGCCTGCTTTCTGCTGTAAGTGGATGTTAGCTTTTAAACTTCAGCTTCTGCTTTCCACTTGACCTTCTAAAATCCCATGGGGAGCAGGTCTGGTAGCTGCCACTCCATCCAGCACTTGAGAGGCTGAGACAAGAGGGCAGCCTGTTCGAAGTTCGAAGTTCAAAGCCTGCCTATTCTACGCTGAGTTCAAAGCCAGGATATATGGTGAAACACTCGGAGAGGCTGGGTATGGCTTGGTGATATAGTGCTGGCCTAGCATGCTGGAAGGGCTGTGTTTATGGCTCAGTGGTAGAGCTCCTACCTAGAATCCCACAGTGAGGGGCTGGAGTGTGATTCAGAAGCAGAACCCCTGGAATCCCCTAATGAGCTTGGGGTATGGCTCAGTAGTAGAGCCACTGCCTAGAATCTCCCATGGCTATTCCTCGCAAGTATAAGTCTCTGAGTTCAAGCCCCAGAACTAAACCGACAAGCATATGGAGCTGGCCTGATAACCCACACCTGAAATTCCAGCACCTAGGAGGCTGAAGACAAGCCTGTACATAGCAAGTATCAAGTCAGCCTGGTACAATACCAAAGCCCTATCTCAGCAATAACAATAATGTAAATAAAAAACAATAAAAGAGAAAAGAGAAAGCAGGGTCTCTAGTCTATCCTTGGATTAAGTAAGTTCTGTGATAGCCATACCAGGAAGACTTAGAGGAAACACCCAGACGACCTTCTGTTCTCAGACTTGTTTCAGTGTACTTGCTATATGGCAAAACAATCCTTGAAACACAGCTGCTATTTCTGTGAAGCCCCTGGAGGGGCCCCTTGGGGAGGAATCATGGCCCTTGGCCCACAGCCTTTCCTGAGGCCATAGACAACTCATAACTTGGGTCCAGAGCCCCAGCCTGCTAAAGGTTTCTCTGCATGCCTGTAACCTCAGCATTAACTGAGGTAAGAGGTGCTTGAGTCTGGAGCAAGCCTGGCTTATACAGGAAGACCCTGACTCCACAAAGGGGGTTGGTTGAGAGTGGAGAGATGACTCAGAGGTTAAGAGCACTCGCTGACTTTTCAGAGGACCAGGGTTCAATTCCTAGCATCTACATGATGGCTCATACTATCTGTAACGTCAGTTGCAGGTGATCCAACGTTCTCTTCATGCTTATATATATCACACACACACACACACACACACACACACACACACACACACACACACACACACACATTCAGGTCCAACATACACATAAAATTCAAGTATAAATAAGAAAAAAATTGAGACAGGATCTCTCTGTAGCCCTGACTATACAAGAAGTCACTCTGTAGACTAGGCTGGCTTCAGAATCAGAGATCTGCCTGACTCTGTCTCCCTAGTGCTGGGATTAAAGGTGTGCACCACTACATTCAGTAATAAGTCTATTTTTAAAAAGAGAGTTTGGTATAAGTAAGTGTTGCTCTCAACTGGCCAGAGAAGCCTTTCTTCAGCGAGTAACCGTTAATGCACAGAGTCATAACTGGTCAAAAGGCTGAGATTAAGTGACTTTTGAGTGCTCAGTCCTAAATGGGACATCGGTCCTATTCCCCCTCCCCCATGAACATCACAGAAGAGGCAGAAAGAATGTCACAGCTGGAGAAGGAAGGATGTGCTGTGAAATGCTGACTTCTGGATATGACAAGGTGACTGCACTCCGGAGCTCAGTGGCTATGGTTATCTGCACAGTAGCTAGCCAACAAAATCAGCCCACATTACAGCAGGCAGGACTGGTGAGAATTAATAATAATTAAATAATAATAATAATAAATAACAATTTAAAAATTATTATTTTTAAAAAAATAACTTTAAAAAATTAGAGGATATGAAGATAGGATGGGGTCATACTGGAGGGGTCAGGGTCTCATTATGTAGCTCTGGCTGTTCTGAAACTTGCTATGTAGATCAGGCTGGTCTTGAACTCACAGAGATCTGCCTGCCTCTGCCTCTGGCTCCCAGGGCTGATCTTGCTGGGGCCTCTGCAGTTCTCTTCCTAGCACCAGCGGTTCACAGGCACCTGACTCTAGCTCCAGTGGAGCTAGTGCCTCTGATCTCCAGAGGCACCTGTAGTCACGAACACATACCCTCCTACTACATCTACACATAGCTATAATAAAATAATATCTTCTTTAAAAAAAAAAAAAGCTTTGAAGAGGACTCAGGCAGCTTGGTGGCTTCCACAAACAAAAGATGGCTTCAGTACCTGTCCAAATTACAGATTTATGAGCAAACTAAGCCTAATGCTGTTTCAAGCCATGAAACATTGGGGTGATTGGTCATGCCACAAAAGGCAACGTGCGTTTATAACTATTGTTACTCTAATCCCACCTGATGAGCTGGAACTTTGGCTCGAAGAACATCTGTCTCAGAGCCCTGGAATCAGAAACCAGCCAGAGGTGGGATTTGAACTCTAGGACTAGAGACATGGAACCCATTGCCTTAACTATGACACCATGGTGTCCCCATGTGCTCTGATCAGCCAGGGGCAGCTTGATGAGTATGGGGGTTTAGTCTGTATATTGTAGGGTCCTGCTCTCTTCATCGCATCTGAGAATGTTTTTTGTAAGCTTTTGTCTTTTGCACTATGAGGCCCACCTTGGCCTCAAATTCAAGGCACTCCTGCTATTTCAGCCTCCCAAGAATCGGGATTTTTAGTCAAAACCCACCATGGTTGACTTAGTTTAATTCTTCTGTTGCTGGGGTGGAATGCAGTGTCTCTTGCATGCTCAGCAAATACTCTGTCACTGAACGACATCCACAGCCCACGAGTCTTGCTGGTCTACTCATCCCTGAGCAGACAAAAGTCTCTAGCCTCATGGGTTTTTGGGTGCCAAGTCTCTGTAGGGATCAACTTGCTCAGAGACTTTAGCAAACCCTCCACAGCTATGAGTCCTTGTGTCCCTGATGTTCCTCCAGCACTCATTTGACTCCATCTTCCTGGGAGGGTTCTCCCGAAGGTCAGTGCACCTCTTCACCCAGCCCTCCTTAATCTGTACTACAGTGGCTTCGACCAGCATCCATTCCTTTACTGTGAAGTCAATGGCTGGGAAGTGACTCAAAGGCTTCCCAGCCTCACCCTGCACAGGGCCTGTCACGTGGGGGATTTAGGTAGACATTTGATGAGTGAATCAAACAAGGACATCCAAAGAATGAGGAAAAAGAGGCAGTGGCTTGGAAAGGCACAGTTTTATTGCAGAGTATCAGGGAGGGTCTCAGATCCGCCCCACCTCCTTCAGCTTGGCCACCAGGTCTTCTGTCGTCTCTACCTTGACTCCTGCTGAGCGCTGAGGGGGCTCCTCCACACTGAGGACAGAGACCTTGGAGGTCAGGTCCACACCCAGGTCTCCAGCCTTGATCACTTCAATCTTCTTTTTCTTGGCTTTCTGCACACAGGAACCAGTGGCTCAGGGGGCTGCAAAGCCCTTGCCTGACCCAACTTCCTCCTGGTGAGTGGTGCATGTTTAAAGCACCGCTGTTGCCAGAATCCCTCAGGACCTCTCTGCTGGCCAGGAATGTGATTTCTCATAGGTAAACCTGATGTAGTCTATCCATTCAGGCTAGGATGCCCTAGGAGACTCCACTACAGCAGAAGATCTCCCTCTGTGACCCATCCTAAGCTGCTCACAGAGCCCATGGCAAACAGACGTCCTTTTGGCTGTGGTGGCTTCATAGACTACAGCTGAACTGACCTCCTGAAGCCTCCACATTGGCTGACTTGACCCACTGAATCTTCCCACTGGCTAAGCTGATCTACTGAACCTTCCCCACTGGCTGGTTTGACCCATTGAGCCCCCCTATTAGCCAAAGTAACACTCAACCTTCCATATTGGCCAAGGTGACCCACTAAACACACCATCTTTGTCAAGCTGACTGAAACATCCTGTTTGCTGTGAGGATTTGGGATCAACTTCCTGTTGACCAAGAGACCTTAGCTCCCTCCAAGGTGGCCTAAACAATGACTTCCAACTCACAAAAATGGCCGTGAGCAAAGACTGGATTAAATCTTGCTATTTGCCCAGAATTATCTAGTGAACTCCCACTGGACAGGAAGACAGGGAGAAACGCTTCTGCTATCTGAGAGACTTCCCACCAGTTGTGACCCTGATGGGCCCTCCTCTTGCTACACTAGCCTATTAACTTTTGCCACTGGTAGAGGTGAGCCTGGAAACTGCTAGGGTAAGATGGTAAGGTGACCCTTTCCTTTGGATCTATACCCCTTGTGCCCTTGTCTTGTGTCATCCAATCACTGAGGAGGCACCAAGTCCTCCCCACAGTAGGTCCCAGTGGCTTGCCACCAACCACTCACCATGATGTTGGGCAGGGTGGCATAGCGAGGCTCATTGAGCCTCAGGTCAGCAGTCACCACAGCGGGCAGCTTCAGGCGAAGGGTCTCCAGACCCCCATCAATTTCCCGTTCCACTTTTACCTTGTCCCCCTCCAGTGTCACCTGAGAGGCGAATGTACCCTGGAGGGGACAGCATCAGAGGAAAGTGAATTCAAACAGGACTGAGCAGGCCTTGGGTTCCACTGCTGAGCATATGCATAGAGAAGTGAACTGAGGAGACCAGCACAAGAGACCAGAGTCCTGTGATATGTAAAATCAGGGGTGACCCGAAGCACTGCAAACTCTGGTGGTGGGGGAGGAGCTCATCTTCACATCATTCAAATGTGGCATGGGGCTAGAGAGGCGGCCTGGCTGCTCCTGCAGAGGTACTGTGTTTGGCTCCCAGCATCCATGGCAAGTGGCTTACACTGCCTTGTGCTTCAGCTCCAGGGCCTCTGTAGGTACCTGCACACATGTGTGCATAACCCCTCCCACCCCAACCCTACACATATACATAATTAACAATAAAATAAATCTAGGAGCTAGAGAAATGGCTCAGTGGTTAAGAGCACTTACTATTTTTGCAGAGGACCTGAATTCAATTTCCAGCAGCCACATAATGGCTCACACCCATCTGTTAAGTCCAGCTCTAGGGAATCCAAAGCTACCTTCTGGCCTCCAAGGTTACCCACACACATGCACACAAACACACACATATGTGTACATTAAAAAAAATCTATAAGAGATAAAGGGAGAAAGGCTAGAATACTCTAGACATGTGACTTCCCCGAGTCTGCGTTGTGTTTTACAGTTTCAGCCTGTGGTCACCTCTGCTACTTTAACACTAGCTACACTGATCATTTAACTTATACGGGGTGTGTGTTTGAGTGCGTGTGTTTACACATGAGCACAGTGCCCACAATGGACCCCTTGGAACTGGAGTCATTGGCAGTGAGCTGCCTTATATGGATACTGGGAACCATGTTCCGGTCTCTGTAAGTACAGCCAGTGCTCTTAACTCACAAGCCATCTTTCCAGCCCTCAACATTAGTTAAAGAACCCTGAACCAAGTTTTCAGTTCTGTTGTAGAATCAGGAACTTGAAGACTGATGATGTGGTTCAGTTTGTAGAGTGCTTGCCTAGTACGCACACAGCTTTGGGTTCCATCCCCAGTACCACATAAACTGAGGCTATGGGCGCACACCTGTCACCACAGCACTCAAGAGGTAGAGAAGGGAGAAGGAGGAGGTAACACTTATCTCTGGAATCAAACTCAGGTGGTCAGACTTTGTAGCAAGTGCCTTTACCTGCTGAGCCATCTCACCATATCCTAATTAAATTTAAACATCTGAGGTGCATTATCATGACTCCAGTTATGATTTCATGGGTCAACCCTGTGTCAAAATGTGTCAGGCTGTGAAATTGGTGTGTCTTTGTTCATGTGTGAGCATACAGGTGCACATGGAATCTGTTGGACAACAGCTGCTGTTTTCCTCATTCATGCCATCTTATTTTTAAATTGTATGTTTGTTTATCTGTGTGTGTGTGTGTGTGTGTGTGTGTGTGTGTGTGTGTGTGTGTGTACAATTTGAGGGACCCACACCATGTGGATCCAGAGGATCAACTCAGATCATCAGGTTTGGTGACAAGCCCCTTTGACCCACTGAGCCATCTTGCCAACCTTCCACCTTACTTTTTGAGACAAGGTCTCTCATTGCAAATCATACACTTTTAAGTTTCATAGCTTACTGTAGGTTCCTGATTTCTCAGTAAAGCTGTTACAAAAACCTTGATAGTCTAGTAACTGACAAACTTTTTAAGTGTCTTCAGAACAATGTTTCGGTCCAGTATGGGCAAGAAAGGTCCCTCTGAGCAGAGACCTGAAGCGCAGCCTTGAGGAAGCCAAGGAGCAAGTTGGGGAAACAGCACCCCAGAAGAGCAGGTGCAAAGGCCCCAGTGTGGAGCTGAGCTTGGAGGATGAGGTCAGGTGCTCCTTACCCCAGCCTCACCTGCGGCCAGTCCAGAAGTCCAGCTGTCATCTGACCTGTCTGGTTACAGTCATCATCAATAGCCTAGCAGGGAGAGAGAGGAGGGGCTTTGTGATGGTGGCTGGGCTTGTGCCAGCCCATTTAGACTTCTTATCGGTAACAGTTCTCAGCAGGCAAGATAGGAAATACTTGAGGCTTTCCAAGCTGTTCAAGCAGGTCACATAGCACTCAAGCTACAGGTGACATGTAAATTAATATGTGTGGCTGCACCAATAAAACTTCATTGGCAAAGCAGATGCTGCCTGGAGCTATAGATTGATGATCCCTGGTCTAGAATGATTTCTGCCCTGGGACCTAGACAATAAGCAGTCACGTGTGCAGGGATGTAGAGCAGCCTGGCGTCCCTGTTGACCTTTGTACAGTCATTCATTTACCTACTTCCAAGGCAGCCAGGACATGTGCCAGCCCCAGCAGAAACCCAGAGGAACAAAAGCAAAGCCAGCACGAACATTCTATCAACGCCCCCTCCTTACTCCACGAACATTCTATCAACGCCCCCTCCTTACTCCACGAACATTCTATCCACGCCCCCTCCTTACTCCACTGACTGGTTTCGGGATGGGCACAGGACTCAAGCTGAAACTTAAGGAGGAAGCCCTGGCATTTCTGGAGCTGCTAAATGCCAGGCTGCCAACATCTGGTACCAGGGATACCAGGACCCCAACCCTACCAGGACCTGTCTCTTTGGTTTATTCTTGGGGTCAGCACTTGGCCTCAGTTTAGGGAATTCTCCTGTGACTCTCTGGCTTCTGGTAATGTGCTCTATTATCTGATCTTACGGTACTGGCAGGATTCCCATGACCTGTACCTACACCCTCTCTCTCTCTCAGGGCAGGCCTGGTTTCCTGGGGCCCTTCCCCCCATCCCTAGGTCCCCCACCTGTCTCCTTAGCCTCCTGTTCTATGTCCCACTGATCTCCTGCCTTCTTAGCACCCTTCTGTTCTCCTTTCCTTTCTGCCTGTGACCCTTCCCACACCCCCTTCTTCTGCCATCCCCCTGTGATACCACAAAGTTTATCTCCGTGAGAAGGGTGGAGGCAGCTTCCACAAAGAGATGAGTGCCCCTGGGTCTCAAGAGGGGACAGGTGAACACACCAGTAGCGAGACAGCCTCAGTGAGCCTCAGTGTGGCCCAGTTATCAACTTGATCCACCTTCTCTAAACTGCAGGACGTTCACCCTGGCCTCCTGCTCGCAGGCCTGCTGTGGCTCCCTACTGCCCTACAACAAGCACTCAAGTCGGTTCCAAAGCAGGGCCAGTCTCCTGAATTCCTACCTTTCCCTCATGTCTCTCTCTTCACACAGGCATGTTCTTTGGTTGTCCTCAGTCCCACCCCAAACACATCCACCCACACCCCCCCACACACACACACAGTTATCAAGCCAGACTCAGTATGTCCTTAACCTGTTACTGCCCCTACACTTTCCTGGTTCACCTGTCCCCTCTTGAGACCCAGGGGCACTCATCTCCTTGTGGAAGCTGCCTCCACCCTTCTCACTAAGATAAACTTTCTGCTCACCTACATGAACCTAAACCACAGATTGCTGGACACCAAACTTGGCCAAAAGCATGTTTCTGACACTCATGGTGGCCTGTGTGGCCGGCTCATGCTCTGTCAGTGGAGATGACAGGGTCTTTTGCTACTTGACCTGGGTTGTGTAAACTGCTGGGCCTGAGTCTGCTGCAGTGTGGTCTCACACCCATCCTAAGCATGGTGAGGGGTTGGTAACAGAAGGCTTGGCATACCAACCTGCTTGCCCAGGAACAAAAGGTCCACTTTCTCCTTTTCAGCCAGCTTGGCCAGGACCCGGGCCACCTGCAGGGGGCCTAAGCTTTCTGCCTGTGCCCCTGGCACCTCCACGTGGATGCCTCTGTCTGCACCCATGGCCAGAGCAGTTCGGATGGTCTCCTGAAGAGGGCAGAGCAGTTAACTAGACATTTATCATGTTAGTGACACAGGCCCAGGCCCCAGCCCTCCTCCCACAGACCCAGGGTACAGGCTGCAGCCTTCCTCTCTCAAACTGAGGAAGGTTCAGGCTCAGCCTCCTCTTTCAGACTGAGGGATGTTCAAACTCCTCCCTCAGACTTAGGGGTCCAGATAGCCTCCTCCCTCAGACTCATGTGTCCACACAGCCTCCTCCCTCAGACTCCTCCCTCACATGCAGGGTCCCTAAGCACCTGGCACTGTGAGGGGCCACAGCTGACAGCAATGATCTCCTTCACCAGCTTCTTCTCCTTTAGCCGCACCGCCTCTTCCACCGCAATCTCACAGAAGGGGTTCATGGAGTGCTTCACACCATCAGTGACCACTCCAGACTTGTCCGGCTTTACCCGGATCTGTGTGGTAGACAGGGAGCACACAGGATCAGGGAGGATGATAAGGCCAGGGCCTTAGTGCTGACCCTTGCACAGCTAGGTCAGCAGAGGTCCACAGAGGGCCAAGACTTTCTTGTCTAGGGTGATGGGTTCTAGAACTCACACGTGACGCCAGACCACCCTCTCATTTCTCATTCAGATTTTACTAAGCAGCAGGTACATTTGACATGGTTGTTTGGATGCTGTGTCTACTCTTGGCATGTGTGTGTGTGTGTGTGTGTGTGTGTGTGTGTATGGGAGAAAGTTTTGTATGCTTCTTTCCCAGTGACTAACACGGATCAGAACACCTCCAAGTGTATTAGAAGTGCATCCAGCAGCCAAGTGCGGTTGCACACACCTACCGCCTACCACTAGGGTGGCTGAGGCAGGAAGTTCAGAAGCTTGATGGCTAGCCAAGTAGTGAGATCAGCTCAAAACAAACAGTCCTGTTTAGTTTCTCGGGCCTAAGCTCAGGCAGAGTGCTCCCTTTAGAGGCCTAGGGGAGAACTGGCATATCACATTTGTGTGGTTTTTTAGACTCGCTGCTCTTCCAGAAGACTGGAGTTCCACAACTGCTGGTACCTCCAACTCCAGGGGCTCTGACACCCTCTCCTGGTCCCTACACGTATTGTACTTAAATGTACACAGACACATGTAATTTAAAATACTTTAAATGTTATTGTGTGCTTATGTGTATGCATGTGGAGATCAACGGAGCCTCCACTTCCCTCACCGCCGACACTAGGATTTCAGGTGTGTCATTAATGGCATCTTACTCCCAGTGCTCTGAAGAAGTACATGGAGATGATACTGCCATGCACCATGAATGAAGGGGTGCCATGGAGGAGTCCTGCTCTGAGCACTGTACTTATGGCCATGTATTAATCTAGCCTCAGAGACTAGTTCTCAGCATTTCCCATGCCACAGGAAGAAGCAGGCTTTGAGCTGCAGTGCCTGGCTGAAGGTGGCATAGTCCGGCAGCCCCCAAGATACTACCTGATGGGTTCTAGGAGTTTCTGGAGCTGAGGAAAGGCATGAGGAGCCTGAGAACGCTGTTAGGGAAGAGCTCAGTGGGATAGCGGCCCGTAGGCTAAGAGCTGAACAAGGACTGAGGATGACCGTGTAAAGTCTGAGGAATGGTATTTCAAGGAGGTCCGTAGCAGGTGCTAAGACCCTGAGGTAGAAAGGAGCGGGGAGGGTAGGCAGAGTCAGAGGAAGCCAGTGTGGCCAGGGTAGAGCAAGGTGGCTTCAGGGTAGAGAGGCCAGTGGTACTCAACTATTGCGACAGGCACCAATAGCCTTCCAAAGGCACATGAGACAGGGGCTCTACCTCTGAGCCACGCTCCTAGCCTCTCACTGGGGATTCTAGCAGAAGCTTTGCTCTGAGACACGGCCCCAGCTACTCACTGGTGGAATTTAGACAGACATTCTACCAGTTTGCTACACTGCAGTATCTCTTTTTACTTTGAGATAGTGACTTACAAATTTGCCCCTACTGGCCTTGAACTTGAACTTGCTCTGTGGCCCAGGCTAGCTTTAGAGTTGTGACTGTCCATGAGTGTATGGATAACAGATCTGGTGTTGAACTGTCCTGCATATCATTAGCTGTGTAGCAGATACTTGTCAACAAGCCAGTGAGAACTGCCTTACAAGGGCACACCTAAAGCCCGAGGGCACCTGCCCAAGCCCTTAGACACAGAAGCATTGAAAATCAAAACAAAAACCTTGGCCTTAAAAAATAAAATAAAGCCGGGTGTGGTGGTGCACGCCTTTAATCCCAGCATTTGGGAGGCAGAAGCAGGCGGATTTCTGAGTTCAAGGCCAGCCTGGTCTACAGAGTTCCAGGACAGCCAGGACTATACAGAGAAACCCTGTCTCGAAAAACCACAAAAAATAAATAAACAAACAATAAAATAAAATTCAATCAGGGCCAAGGAGGTTCCCTAGTAGGTAGAGCACTTTCCCGGCATGCATGGAGCTCTGGGTTCCACCCCCAGCATCAGGCAAATCAAGCATGGTGAGATGGGCCCTGTAATCCCAGAAGTTAAAGGTCATCTTTGACTACATAATAAATTTTAGTCCAACTTGGGCTCTCAAACCCTACAGTAAAGCAGACAGAAAAGCATTGTATGAATTTCCTCTTTAAGACCAGGAGGAAACTCCCTCTGCATAAAAGGCCTGGGCTGGTGAGTGGAGAAAGGCCCAGGGCTGATGTCACTGTGGGTATGCTAGGAACAAGGGGCCAAGGAACCTGCTAGCTCACCTGCTTAGTGAGACCCACATGTTTCCAGCTGCTTGGGGGGATTAAGTCAGAAAGCAATGGTTGGCACATCTGCAGTGGCAGAACTGAGGTTCCAGTCCAGCATGCCAGCAAGTACCGCGCACCACCGAGTGGCATCTTCAGGCCTCTCTTGCTTCTATTCCTTAGATACGGGGCAGAGCTCCATTTAGCACCATAAGCTCTGTCCATGCAGGGAACTCAGGCCCCAAGGTCTAAGTCACTTTAACAGCCTGCGTTCTTGTGGTCTGTCCTACTGGTCATTGTGATTGCCATGCTGGAGCAATTGAGGCCCAGAGAAGCCAAGTGCAGACCCAACGTCACCCAGGGAGGTGGGAACAGAGGGAGGGGGTCTAACTTAAGGCTGTCTTGGAAGCAGGAGGCTCTATGGGAGTAGCAAGTGTTTCTATTGCTGCTATTTCCAAGAGAGAGTTTTGGTTTTCAAAGAAAACTCCTGAAAAACGAGCTGTGTCTGAAGATTTTCATTAGAATATCAGAACTGTCAAGAGACTGTCATGTTTTAAGGCCAGAGACTAATTATCTTGGGCTAGTTCTAGTCTAGTCTCGGCCCTCCTTTGTGTCTGAACTAACATCTGTGATTAACACATAAGAGCATTTAGAATCTATTAACTTAGCAGACCACTAGCTTGCATCAACCCAAAGGCTAAGAACGCCTCCATACAGCATCTTGGGACCACAGAAAAGCTTCCCTCATCTCAATGCGCCTGCCCCTCTGGTGTACCCAGAATAAACTATCTCTTACTCCCACTTAGAGATGCACCCCAAGCCCGTTGAGCTGCATCACCAGCGATGAGCTCCCCTCTCTAACTTAGCTCAGTACGGCTTTGGATTCACTGTAGCTGAGGATGGGCTTGAAGTCTTAGTGTTCATGAGGAGGCTTCCTGGGTAGACGGGATTACAGTGCTATAGGGGGTTTCTCTTAGCAGAGTGTAGGGGTGCACATCTATAATCCCAGTATTTGGGAGTTAGTCGCAGGGGAATTAGTTCAAGGCCAGTTTAGGACACATAAAACTTGGTCTCAAAACAAAACCAAACCAACTAAAGACAAACATAAAATAAACAGAGGCCCAGTGGATAAAGAGGCCTGCTGCCAAGCCCAGGATCTACGTGGTAAAAGGAGAGGACTGATTCCTTCATGTGGTCCTCTGACCTAGGCTCATGGCCTGTGGGCACACACCTGTATGCTTGCTTGTACATGCACGAGCACACACACACACACACACACACACACACACACACACACACTCACACTAATTTTTTTAAAAGAGAGGCCTTTAAAATGCAGTTTCCTGGACCCTTGACACAGTGCACAGACGTCCACTTGGGTGTGTGCCACACTCTTAACAGAGCTTGATGGGAAAGGGCACCTGTAGGACACAGAACAAGCAGAGCAGCAAGGCCTTATGGGAGATCACACACTGGCAGCCCCAGTGACAGCCTGGCTACTGTGGGGCCAGAGCACTGAGCAAATACAGAAGATCTCCTGGGGGCAGCACCAGGGTCGGAGGCTGGGGTGGGGGTGGAGGGGAAGCGAGGGTAATGAAGGAAAGGTGTGGGAGCCAGTGTTTCCTTAAGCACTAAAGGGGTGTGGCGGCCACTTCACAGCTGGACACAGGCTTCCTGGGCCTCAGATCATCCTCCAGCCTTTCCTGGTTAACTCAGAGGGCAAACCCTCATGGAAAATGGGTTCCTGGCCAGAAACACGCACCTCCCTGAGTTGCCAAATACCTATTAATACTTTCCTTCTCCCTGTCTGAGCAAGCACTGGTTATATTTTAAGGAAGTTGCTAAAGAGACTTCTATCACTCACCATCCAAATCGTTGATAGCACTCACTGCACACCAGGCACTCTTCCAAGGATTTAGTTAACGTAAATCCAACTGTGGTGACACCTGCCGGTAGGATATGCTGACAAAGCAGAGGTAGAAGGATGAAGGGTCCCAAATCACTCTGGGGTACACTTTTGAGCCACTGAGATGGCTCAGTAGATAAGGGCATTTGCTGCCAAGCCAGATAACCTGAATTTTATCTCTGAGAACCACATAGTGGAGGAAGAGAGCCCACCCACTCCCGTGAGTCGGCTTCTGGTGCTGTGGAGTGTGCATGACCCACTTCAAATAAATAAATGAAATAAGAATTACTTAACCCTCAGAAAGCACGTACTACCATAAGCACTACTGTCAATAGGAAGAGAATGAGGCGCAGAGGTTAAGAGCACTGGCTGCACTTGCAACAAACTAGGGTTCAGTTCCCAGCATTCCCATGGTGGCTCCCAACCATCTGTAACTTCAGTTCCAGATCAGATGCCCTTCCCTGGCCTCCAAGGGCAGTGCATGCAAATACTGCAAATAACCTATTTACAGGCAAACATTCATACATATAAAACAAACATAACTTTAAGGGCCATTTTATCAGTGGGATGAACCATTCTGATGGTGTGTCCACAGCCTGAGACTGTTTCCACTGTGAACACATCAGACACTGTTTTCCCCCCAGAAGATCTCAAATTCCAGAATGGCAATTAAAAAAGTGATACTGGTTACATGGTAGGAGAGTGGGGGTGGGAGGGTAGGGCCTCAGCACTGGGATCTTCAGCAATGGATCATAGAAGGCCGCAGAAAAGGTGGTATGAGAACACCATGAGGAACTGGGTGATACCAGGAACCCTGAGGTGAGTGAGACCTGGTTCAGTCTGCAAGGAGCTGCCAGTCTGGAAATAGGGGTGCAGGTGGCACACAGGGGTAAACAAGAAGACTACAATATACTCTGGAAAGGGCTTACAGGATAAGATTCAGGGGAGGGGGGACCTCAGGAGAGAGGAGATTCATTCAATGTTGATGTAATCAGTTGGTCACAATCGTCAAGACAGGATAAAGATGTTAGAGAGTACAGCAGAAAGGACATCAAAGCAAAGGGATCAATTGACAGAGTACAAGCTGGAGGTTTGGAAGTAGAAATGGGAAGAAAAGCTTCCCAAGATCTAGAAGGTCCCTAGCCATAGATGGCTGCACCAGATAACTAAGGGTTCCCAAAGCCAGCCTGAGGACGTGGGACTTTGTATGGAGAGTGATGGGGAGCCAAGACAAGGTCAGCCCTGTGTGTAGGATGTCCCCAAGGCTGGATAAGAAAGTGCTGGAGGGGAGAGCCCAAGATCTCAGGGGGAGGCTGGAGCTAGGTTGTAGGTGAGACAGGGGTAATAGGATAGGGCCTGGGGTTGGACAGGAAACAGTGCTCTATAAGGTTTGGGGCTGGGAACTGACAGTCTGTGGGTTCTGACATTGGGTGTTAGGAGACAAGATGGTACCTAAGTCTGGCCCAAGTAACCAGATGATCAAAGATGGTATCAAGAGTCAGGTTAGCAAGGTCTGACTCACCGCCTTTCTCAAAGAGGGTATCATCAGACACTGGATGTGAAGTAGGAAGCCATGCACAGTGTGAGAGGGAAGTGCCATGACCCCAAGAAAAGAGGACACCATGCCGTGTTCGCCTTTAGGCTCTTCGTTCATACTGGAATACAGCCTGGATGACCGTGGGCCAGGCTTTGCATTAGGAGGTGCTGGGATTAGAACTCATTCAAGGGGGTGAGGGGACTGGGTGCAGGGTTGCAGGCCCAGCAGCAAAGCCAGTGGAGAGGTTGAGGATGGAGAGTCTGAGGACAGCCTGGGCAATTAAACACCTCAGAATAAGATGTAGAGACCCAGGAGTGACAGTACACAGTTGTAATCCCATCACTCAGGATGTAGAGGTAGGAGGATCAGGAGTTCAAGGCTATCCTCGACCTCTTAGTGAGTTCCAGGCCAACCTGGACTAAAAAAAACTGTCTCTAGGGGCTGGGGAGATAGCTCAGTAGTTAAGGACACTTGGTGCTCTTTTAAAGGGCCCAGGTTCAGTTCCTGACAAACCTCTCAGGCAGCTCACGATCACCTATAACTGGCTTCAGGGGCACTGATGCTGTATTCCAGCTTGCAGGGTCACCTATACTTCTATGTGCACACCCACACACAAAGGCCTAATCAGAGGATAAAACTGGGAACTGGAGAGATGGCTCAGTGGGTAAGAGCACTTCCAGAGGACCTGTGCTATGGACATGGTAGCTCACAACTATCTGTAAACACTAGCCCCAGGGTATTGGACACCTTCGTGCATGCATGCATGCAAGCAAAACACCAATGCACATAAAATAAAAATAATAAATAATTTTAGAAATTTAAATATAATAAAAATACCTTGTCAACAATAATAATAATTTTAAAAATAAAATGGAAAAAGGCTGGAGGTACTGGTCTGGCCTAGCACTTAGAAGGTCATGGGCTTAATTCCCATCAACACACACACACACACACACACACACACACACACACACAAGTAAATAAATAAATAAATAAATAAACAAACAAACAAATTAATGGTGGTTGAGTTTCCCACAAACCCACATGTATCTCAATAAGCCTGGAAGCACCATCTCTGTCACAGGCTGTTAGAAGCCACCTCAAGCCAACCTGTTTTCTCTCTAGCAAACAGGCAGAGAGTCAGACTTGCCTGGACTCCTGACTCTTGCTGCTTACCCAGCTGTGGGGCAGGAGGCAGGCAACAAGCAAGTAACAGGGCCTCTACGGGCCTGGGTTTCCTCATCCACCCTGTTCGATTGGGAGTACAGAAGCTGTACAAAGGGATCAATCTCTGTACAGGAATTATATTTGTTGGTGCTTTGTACCCACTTCCATGTGTGCTGTCTGGGTCATGGATGTTAAGTTTGAGTCTGTCTCCTGTATCCTTCCTGTCTCATTCCTCAGTTGGGGTACATAGATGGAGGTATTAAAATAAATGACATAGCCAATTTTTACCTATCTCAGAGGTCTCTTGGATGCATCTTCCTTATGCTAGGAAATATGAAGGACACAAAAGGGGATCTCAGGACAATGGGGACAGACAAACATGAATTGCCACCATCTTTGTTTTCAGTACAGGTTAGGCTAAGCATTGAGAGACTGGCTTGGGAACCCAGTCTGATTCAATGCTGGATACAAGCAGCTTCTCTCTGAGGAGAACCCAGGGTCTCAGGGGTGCTGCCCTCAGACTACTCAGGGACACTCCACTGTCTTGGTCAAGCTGGCTCCTTTGAGCTTGCTTCTCCAGCAAGTACAGGTCTCCTTCCCTTCCTCAATAAAACAAAAACAAAAACAAAAACAAAAAAACTGTCGACAAGCATCCCATGGCAATATGGGTGAGGCACTTTCTGAATCCCATGGAACCAGATGGCTCTCCATGTGGCTGTACATGTGGAGCAGACAACGCAGCCTGCATGGTAATGAGTGATGGAACTGCAGGCCCCACATACAAGTCTCTATTCTGATTCTCTCTTGCTAAGTGCCATCTTTGTGCCTCAGTTTCTCCACGTGTTAAATAGGGACCATGACTACTCCAGCCCACAGTTATCAAGGGACTAAGAGAGAGGGAAAGAGGATCGTGACCTCAGAAGGATCTGATTGTCAAAATCTCACAGCCCTTGATTTTTGCTCCAAGTATGACTGACGTCGGGTCAAAGGGCAATAGAAATTGACTTTTGACAGGCTCTCTTATGTAGGGTACGCTCCTGCTCTTGGACGTTCATAGCTGCGGTTTCAGGGTGCTGGGACCTAATCGGGGTGGGGAAAGTCACCTTCACAGCGAAGTCGATGACCCTCTTGACAGCCACGAGCGCGCGCAGCTCCGCCATCTTCCTGCAGCAGTCACTGGCTGGGTCGTGTTGCTCCTAATCCAGACAACCACACACTCCGCCCCATATCTGCCTCTGAGCCTGCGCGCCGCAACACCGACCAATCAACCACCGCACAACTCAGAAAAAGCCAATAGGAAGCGGAATTCAGGGAGAGAGGAAGGGGGGGTCCAGGGCGGGCTGCTGGGTGGAGGGGGCGTTGCACAGAAGTAGGGGAAAGGGCATTCCTAGGAGTGAAGTGTGCTGAGGGTTTGTTCATCCCAATGCTCTCCTCGTAACTCCTCTGTCCCCAGATCTGCAATTCACATCTAGGTTCCTCCTTTCTCAGCACTCCAAGCACCCATGTCCGTGTACCTACGCGCACCCAGTGCCTTTTTTCCCCACGCCCCCAAGGCCTCCTTCGCGTGTTTGCCGCCGCATTCTTTCTGCAGATTCCCTCCTTATCCTTGCGTCTACACTTTACTCCCTTGTGATTTTCCTGTGTCCGCTCGTCCCCACCTCCTCCTGCAACTGCGTGCTTTACGACTCTCCGGAGTCCCATACCCTCTCCCAGTGCATTCTCTAGGTGCGCTCGTCCCCGCCCCTTCCTCTACGCCTACGTCCGCTAGGACTACCCGGTGTCAGCTTGTACTTACACCCTCTCCCTGCTTCCGTATCTCCTGCAAATCCCCAGGGTACACACCTCGTTCCAGGGTTCATGTCTCCGCTCCTACCCTCCCACGTTCCTTCTGACCTCCTTAAGTCTCTACAAACCACTTTATCCGTGTCTCTGTAGTCTCCAAGCTTCTGTCTCTACGTTCCGCAGAAAAGCACGCAGGGCCGAGGCTAAAAGCCATTCCTTTATTCTGCCCCAGGCAGGCCGCATTCACAGGCATACTGGGAACCCGCTGATGGCTTCGGTGCTCTGCATGATCATGTCGGCAAGCAGAAAGCAGAAGCCTGGCAGGAAGGGAGTGCAGAGCCAGGGGGAGGAAGGTGGGCCATGGGGCGGATGATCTGGCCTGCCTGGGAACTAGGGA
The DNA here is from genome assembly GCA_902729485.2 of Mus minutoides. NCBI lineage: Eukaryota > Metazoa > Chordata > Mammalia > Rodentia > Muridae > Mus > Mus minutoides. Next base: position 159,194 of record LR756408.1, on the reverse strand, counting down.
TGGGGGTTCCAAGGGCGTCTCCACCGGGTATCCTGGAGTGCAGGGGCAGGGAAGTCACTGGAAGTCATTGTGGACTTTGCTGGGAGAATAGGTGACTGGGAAGTTTCTGGGGAGGGGAATCCTCTAGAGGGGTAGTCTCCACCCTCTTCCCCTCGTGCTGGTTACCCGCAATAAACAAGAAGGGTAAAGCCAACCATCCGAAAAAGTAGGACCAGGAGAAGAAGACTTCTGGCTTCCAGGCATTCTTTGAAGTGTATACGATCAGGGCAATCATCAGCAGCAATCCTGGGCCACGCCCACCCGTCAGGTGAGTGTGACCGGGTAGGAGCTGCATCCAAACCCACCCCTCAGAACCGCCCTAGTCTCTGACTTATCAAACCACGCCCAGCTTCCCGTTGGCTTCACCTTCGTGGCCTTCTTGCCCCTCCTCTTTTCTTTTTTTCTTTTTTATTAAAAATAGATTCTTCCCTTATAAACCTATCCCGACCACAGTTTCCTCTCCCTCAACTTCTCCCAGCTTCCCTCGTCTCCCCTCCCACACCTCTTCCTCTTCAGAGAAAAGCAAGTTTCCAAGAGAGGACAGTCAAACAGGACAAAAACGAGATACAACAAGACAAGGCAAAAGCCCACTGAGGGTGGGCAAGAGAACCCAACAGGAGGGGAAGAGTCCCAAGAGCAGGAGAAAGAGTCAGAAACATCCCCACTCCCTCTGTTAGGCATCTGTCAGCTACCCCCTAGCCCCTCCCTCTTCTAACCATGCCAGTCAAACTCTCTCAGCCCAACTCCTTCAGAATTGCCATCACCACCACCACCACCACCCCTCCTACATTGGGGGTGACCGCCTTCTCACCGCTGAGGAAAAGTAAGACAGTGATATTCTGGCTACGTCGTGACTCGGCCTTTTGACACTGAATCCTTATCCCCATCCCCAAAGCTATAATACTGAAGGCTGCTGCCAACACCATGCATGCTGCGGTCACTGCCAAGGTGTCTGGAGAGACAGGGTAGCAACAGCTAGACACCTTGCTGCCATGAAAGAACATCCCTGGGCTCTTCTGGCCACCCTCACCCCTACACACACACACACACACACACACACACACACACACACACACACACAACCACGAGCATCTAGAGCTCATCTGTCTCCATTTGGGAAGCAGGTGTTCCTATGGGAACAAAGGACTTGGTAGGGAGAGGACAGCAGGGCAGGTCTGGAGAGAAAGAGCCTATGGGTAAAGGACATCTGGATCTGAGCCTGGTATGGAAGGCCCATCTGGAGCTAGGGGTAAGGGTGGGCTCTGGAGTTTGGTCTGATATAGAGGCAGGTGAAGGTCTCACTCTGGCAGGGGATGTTGGAGCATTTGCCATGGGTACACTCCAGCCATAGGCCACTGTGCCCCCCTTGCTGTCGGATCCAGTAGTTGGTGGTAGTAGACAGTACTGTGAGGATGCTGCTCAAGATAGTAAGTAAAATCCCTCCAGTCTGAAGGCTCTTCTTCACCCCCATGCCAAGGAGGCAGCTGCCAAGGACATCACAGGTACAACTGGCTCACACCTCTCATTGGGAGGAAGCTCTTCCACACCAGAAGCCTCCCTCCCGAAAGCACTCTTGCCTGGCAACCTCAGGATCCCCCAACACCAGCCACTTGCCTTGGGATCCTAGCCTCAAGGAGGCTGAGGCAAGAGATCACAAGCCCAAGGGCAGGCCGGGACCATGTAATGAGTTCTGGGCCAGGTAGACTACAGTGTGAGACCCCATCTCAATGAAAACAAGCAAAACGATACAACATAAAAGAGGAGCTAGGAAGGTAGCTTAGTAGGAGAGTGGTTGCCTAGCATGCACAAGGCCCTGGGCACATTCCTTAGAATAATATAAAGCAGTCATGGTGGGGCACACCTGTCATCCTAGCACTTAGGAGATAGGGGCAGAAGGATTAGAAGTTCAAGGTCATTTTTCACTTACATAGTGAATTCAAAGTCAGTATGGGTTATGTGAGACTTTCTCAAACAAAACAAAAAATTTCCCAGTATCCCCTCAACCCATGCTCCTGGCCTCTTCCTCAGCTACCTTGCCTAAGAACTTATGACCCCCTCTAAGAGAATCAGTTCTTCAAGTGTCTCCATCCCCACCTCCACCTCAGTCCTAGTGACTAACTTCCAGGCATTTTCTTCCTCAGTGAGGAAGGTGGCCCTATTGGCCCCAGTGCCCTCCCCAGCCTTACCCCTACACATAACACACCCCAGAAAATGACTTACAGCCCGGTCCCCTGGGACAAAGAGCCCACAGGGTTGGGGGAAGGGAGGATGGTTCTCTGTGAGGCAGCAAAAATTCCAGAACCTTCTCCCCTAGCAGCCTTCTAAATGGATACCCTCCCCCGGAAGCGTGTTTGCTTTGTTCTTTGTTCTAGTTCTAGAGTTTGTTTGTTTCTGAGGCCAAGTCTCACTCTGTAGCCCTGGCCGTCCTGGAACTCACTCTGTAGACCATTCTGTCCCCAACCTCACCAAGACCTGCTTGCCTCTGCCTTCCAAGAGCTGGGATCAAAGACAGGTGTCACTACACTCATCAGGATTGCTGTTTTGAAACAGGGTTATTTAACTTTGTAGCCCATGGTGCGTTCAAACCATCTGAACTGCCCAGGTCTGCCCTTGAACTTCTGATTCTTCTGCCTCTATCTCCCTGGTCCCGGGATTATAGGCTCACACCACCATTCCTAACTTTTGTTGTGTTCTGCTCTGTTTGGCTTTCTTTTTGTCAGAGTCTTACTGTGTAGCCCTCAGCTGGCCTAGAACTCACCATGTAGCCCAGGCCAGTGTCAGACTTGCAGCAATCCTCCAGCCTCAGGCTCTCAAGTGCAGGGAGTGCACCATCAAGCCCACTCTTTTAAAATCTTTATTTAAAACATTTTATTTTTAAGGTAAATTGAATTTTATCGTTAGAATTTATTTTCATTATTTTTAATTATGTGGTGTGTGTGTGTGTGTGTGTGTGTGTGTGTGTGTGTGTGTGCAGAATTGAGTCCAAAGGTATTGGATCCCTTGGAACTGACATTCCTTTGGCTTTGAGCCACCCTGATGTAGATGCTGGGAACTGAGCTCTTACCGTCTGAGCCTAGCTCCTGAGGCTCTCTTAACAGAATGACAGCTCAGAAAGCAAGCCTGGGAGCTAGGCTTAGTTGCTTCTGTCTGCAGTCCTAGCACCTGGGAGGATGAAGCAGGACTGCCTTCAGTTTTGAACTAGCTTGATCTGAAGGTAAGTTTCAGGACAACTAAGGAGCAAGAGGAGGAGGGAGCACCAAGGCTGAAACTACTGTGTGGCTAAATTGTTCTAGAAGCTTCTCTTCCCTTAACCATCACGGTACTCCATAAGGTCTCCTGGTTCCCAGGTCTCTCTCTGTGACCTTTCTTCTCCACTCCCATGGTAAATGCTGATCTCCTCTGGATGCCATTACTTGCTTCTCTCCAGGAGAGCCTTCCTCTCCTGAAGGACAGCGACTCTGCCATCTGAGAAAGCAACCAAAATGCCACTTCTGGCCCCAGGTTCATCAGGTCCCCAGATAGGAACTTCACCTGCTCTTGGCTCTCCTCCATGGCCACTCAACCACATGGCCTCCAAGATCATGGACTTCCATCAAACCTGTTATGGCTCTGCTGTCTCTTTGTCAGACCACAGTCCCCGGTGCTTTCCTTGCTTCCTGTGTGCCTCTGACCCCAAGCCCTATCAATTTCTAGCTGCTCTCCAGCCTTCCAATTTCACCTCCAGGTCACTGGAGGGACACCTGTCTCACATTGGGCACACTTCTCCCTGCTCACAGTTATTGCCCAATTTGCCACCATCCTTAGGAGAAAGTTAGTTGTGGCAATAGAGGTCCTAGTTCCTATCTCCTTCTCTGTTATAAATTCCCACCACCCCCACATTCTACATTCTAGACACAAATCACCCCCTTCCATACCCTTCCATGGCTCTGTTTTTAGGCACCTCTGCCTGGATAGTATCATTCCTGTGCTAATGAATGTTTATAATCCTACTATTTGAGAGGCTGCCATAGTAGGACTACTGTGAATTCAAGGACTGCCTGGGCAGTTAGTGAAATCTTGCCTCAAAAAGTGTAAGAGAGTTTGAGGATGTAGCTAGGTGGTCAAGGGCTTGCCTTAGCTGGCAGGAGGCTCTGTATTCTATCTTCTATGTTTAACCAAAATAATAGTTGCTAAGTGTCATATCTGGTAAAAAAAAAAATGACATGCCTGGGCTTAGTTTTTCTCCCACATCCTCAGGCTGTGGCTGTCATCTCTCTGTGTCAAAGACTAGTGGTTAGAGCTTGGGCATGATGCATATCAATGTCCCCAGAATGGACCACAGAAAGAGAAGAGGGGAGAGAGAGAGAGAGAGAGAGAGAGAGAGAGAGAGAGAGAGAGAGAGAGAGAGATTGAGAGAGATCTAGTAAGAGAGGTCATTTGGCGAAGAAAAGAGAAAGATAGAAATTGAGAGAAAGAACAACACTAAAAACACAAGAGAGACACAGGGAGCTTATGTCCACACAGGGCAGAATATGCTACAGGTAGGCAGGGTCTGCATAGCTTTCACCCTCCCTGAGAGATCCTGTGCCACCCACCATAGGCTTATGTATGGTTGACTTAGGTGCTGGGGATGCAACTTGGACCTCATTCATGCTCAGCAAGTCTCTATAACTGAGCCATCACCCCAGCCCTCTTGTTTAGCTTTGTGCCTTGAGGCAGGGTCTCACTACATTGCCTTAGCTGGCCTTGAACTCTCTATGTTGCCCAGGCAGACTTTGAAGTTGTGATGCTCCTTGCTCCAGTAACTGGGATGGAGAAGGCTAGCTTGGGTTTATGTCTTGGCTAAACTGATCTTGGAACAATTAGATCTCAGCATGCTTTTTTATTGAGTGCGTGAAGAAACCAATGAAGAATAAGGCAAGGTGGGAGGGGGCAGAGACAGAATTCTGCATTCCTTTCATAGCTCCTGAGAGGACAAGGCTCCAAACATCCGGCTGTCCTTGGCTGCTGTTCACAAGGTTTCATACTCAGCCCGACGGGTTCTACAGTGAGCACCCAGGCTCAGGCAGCCTGGTGTGGAGACAAAGCAGGGGAACAGGGAACACAGATTAAGTACTTGAGTGCCCTGCACTGCCCTGCGCCAGCCTCCATCGTGGTCCTTCCCCAGGGAGGTGGGCTGAGTAGTCACCTGCACAGAGGAAGAGGATGAAGGAGACCCAGCCTAGGTAGAAGGACCAGGAGAAGAATGTCTGGACTTGAGGAGATGGAGTCTGGCTCCATCTCATACTGGTGTACACTGCCATTGCCACTAATATGGAGAGAGCTGGGGACAAGAACAAGAGAGAGCTGAGCTGGCTTGGCCCCTGCAGGATTCACCAGCTCAGATGTCCCCAGCAGCCCAGATCCCATTTATACCTGCAGAAAAAGCCATGACAGTTGAGACCAGAGGACCACGGCCCGGAGCAGACAGGGCTGGGATGCAAGACAGAACCAGGAAGCTCAGGGACACCAGGCCCCACAGGACAGCCAGGATACAGAAGCTCTGTGTCACATGGATATAACCTAACGCAAGATGATGTTTCTGAGTGTTTGCTCCCCACTGGACATTCCCACCACCAAAGAGCCCATTGCCCCCTTTACCTGCTACTTGAGTCCCTTGGCTCGTTGGCCAGAGGCCAGAGTGGGCAGAGAAGTGAGGACCTGTGGCTACTATCCAGAAGTCAGTGGTCAGAGCAATCAGAGAAGAAGTCAGGCCCAGAGAGCCAGCAAACAGGGCCAGGGACCGGCAGGGCTCCATGGACACAGCTCTGGGTTTCCACTTCTTAGGGGACAAAGACACGGATGACCCAGATTGTTGGCTCTTAGAAAAAGGAAAAGGCCATGCACCTGAATTCCTCGTCTTCTGAGCCAGAGAAGCACCTAGTAAGCAGCGGGTTTGTCCAGGAGTCTTCTGTAGGTTCAGGCCTGGCGTCTGGTCTGATTCTTCTCACACACTCTCCATCCCCTCCCTTCCTGAGTGGTTTCCCCTCCCCTCTCCGATTGGCTTCTCTCCTCCTATGTGGTGGTGGGGGTGGGCCCTGCAGAAGCCTTTACTTGCTGGCTACTCTGGGGGTATCTACCCTCGTGGTCTAGGTAGTGGTTTAGACTGTTGTCACAGGTTCTGCACAGGTTCTCCACAGTTGGAGACAACCGGTTTCCTGGAAGACCTTGGGGGTGGGTGGGGTGGGACTTGAGGGGGTGCCCAGAGGTGGGAGGTAGGCTAATCATACTAGGGTGTGAATTAACTGAAAGGGGAGATGTGGCTGAGGAAACAGTTGTGTCACACTTTCCTGTGGTTTTTACACTCCTAGACTCTAGCATTAGAGTTTCCAACAGTCAAGGGGCAGTGGGGTCAAAACCCCAGTCCCATAGGAAGAAGGACTTGAGTAGGTGGGAGCAGAGATTCCACATTCCTAGTCAAAGCTTCTGTCCAGGACAGACAGGATTCCAAAAAGCTTAAAGAGGAGAAGACCTTCCCACACCCTCATGTCGCAGATAGAGTGAGAAGTCATCACACCTGGGTTGGACCCTCCAGCATAGGCGTCTTAGCACCAAGATGAGGGTGTCTGGGGAAGTGGAAGACCAAGTGACATTTCCGGGTCCTCTGCCTCCTGTCCTCCAGCAGTGGGCAACAGCTCCTCTACAGGCAAGCACAAAAATGTTTCCACCATCTTTTGATGCGATGACATAGGTCTGCCTCCCCAACACTCGAGAAGTTTGAGGCTGGGGGATCATGAGTTTAAGGCTAGCTTGGGCTACATGAGACCCTGTCCTTCCAAAAATTAAAACAGAGAGAGGAGTAGAGCTGTGTTTGCTGTCTCGGGTGAAGGGGCCAATCCAGGGACTGGTGGGGAGAGAGAGAGAGAAAATTGTCTGGAGTATAGGTTGGTGAGGAACAGGTAAGCTTTGTTCAACCTATTATTCCACACATCCATTTCTAGATGTTAAAGCGCACCTATCTCCTAGGTAAGGACTCATTTGTCTTGTTCTCATCCCTGTATAATGGAAGAATGAGGATACTATATCAAAACGCATTGCCCCCCCCCCCCCGCCCCACCCCAGTCGCTTCTCGCCAAACCAGCCCTTCAACGACTGACACTCTGATAGTTTCACATCAGTTTTATTAGATCACCAAATGTCTCTCTAAAGGAGCTTCCATTTTCTACTGCCCCTCAGGGCAGGTGGGGGCTCATGTCTTCTCAACTCCCTCCCTCTTGACCCTACTTTTCCTCCCCACGCAGGACAGAGGGATCAGGGGCTCCCTATCTAGAATCCAGGACTGAGCCCCCTCATTCCCTCAGGAGCCAGGACTTCCGGCCTCTGGGTCCTCCCCTTCCTCTTCAGTGCCCTCCCTGTAACTTCCAGCTGCAAGTTTTACCCCAGGGCTCAGCGTGGGGTGGCTAGGCGCCGGCACTCATGCATCCGGTAGGCACACATGTAGAAGATTCCTGTGTGGACAGACATCACCATTGATCCTCCAAAATCCTCTTGGCCTACCTTTCCAGCCCCAAAGACTCCTTATTTCCTCCCTCCCTCAAGGTCACCAGACTCCTTAAGAGTCTGCCTTCAGAGCTGGGTAGGATACCTTGTCAACTCACCCACTAAGGTAGCCTGCTGTGCCACAGGTTTCAACCTTCCCACCCCTCTGCCTCAGTACCTGCAAAGAAGGTCATGAGCAGGGCCACCCAGCCCAGGATGTAAGACCATGAAAAGCGCCAGTCTCCAAAGCGGCGGCCTAGGAAACTGACGGTGACTCCAGTGTAAATAGCCAAGGCCAACAGGACAAAAAGGGCTGGGGAGAGAGAATGGAGTGGGATGGAGTTGGGCAGGAGAGTTAGAGATAAGAAATAGGGGAGGTTGGTGGGGGGTGGGGAGAGTCGTGAGAGTGAAGGTGATATGGGGTTCAGTGAGGATGGATCCGGGTAAGGGCTAGGCTGGGAAGCACAATAAAGCATTTGAGTTTATTTTCTTTGGATTCTGGGGATGAGGGTGGGACAACATCTTTGCAGTATACTGGGTCATAGTGCATCTCTTATTCTAAAGAGCTTCTTGGATCTCACTAGAGTTTGTGGCTCTGGGTGCCCATCAGAAACATCCACCAGGGGATGTTTGAATCAACACTCCATGCTCAGAGTGTCTCTCTCTTGGCCAGTGTGGTATGTAGTCCTCAGCTACTTCCTCGGGGCCATGAGGGCCATCATTCTCCACATCATGAAGAGAATGGACTAAGTCTCTGAAACCGTAGGCCAGCCCCAATGACATGCTTTCTTTCATAAGAGTTGTTGTGGTCATGGTGTCTCTTCACAATAGTGACTAAAACAGGTTATTAAGATCTTGAGCCTGAGATAGCAGGGCTGCCTCTGGGACAGAAGAAGCTGGGGGTTAGACATGGTCCATGGGCAGTGAGTTTATTTGTGATGGTTGGTCTTCTCTGTCAGCTCCACAAGATTTAGAATCACCTAAGAGAACCCTCTCTGTCTCTGTCTCTGTCTGTCTCTGTCTCTGTGTGTTTCCAGAGATTTATTATTTGAGTGTGTGTGTGTGTGTGTGTGCGCACGCAGCACAGCACTTGTGAGGAAGCTACAGAACAAATCTGTAGGAGTTTGTTTTCTCTTTCCAGTACTTGGGTTCTGGGGACATAAACTCAGTTCAACAGGCTTGACAAGTGTCTTTAGCCACTGAACCATCTCACCAACCCCTCCACCCTGAATGTGTGAACGACAGTATCTCATGGTCTGGGGTCATGTACAGAAAAAAGAAGTGAGCTGAGTCCCAGCTTTCATCTCTCTGCTTCCTGACTGTGGATGCAATGTCACCAGCTGCCCCTTGCTTCTGCTGTCATGACTTCTTTGTCATGATGGTCTGTGCCCTCCAACTGTAAATCCAATATACCCCACTTTCCTTAAGTTGTTTCTTGTTACATATCTGGACACAGCAACGAGAAATGCCAGGAATGTACTATTTATCATCTGTGTAATGAAATTCTGACGGGACTTACCTTATATGTCTCTTCATTTGTTGGTCCTGAGTTGAATGTCTATAAAGAGACTGTTACTGTAAGTGTAGATCTTTCTTAAATTCTATGGGGTGTTATTATTAGAGCCCCTGCCTAGAATCCCCCAGTGAGGGGGGTGTTACTCTGTGGTAGACTGTCTTTCTAGTGTATGTAAATTCCTGAGATTTTATGCTCATCACCAGGACAAAAGAGAGACAGGAAAGAAGGGAGAGAAAGAGGTGATTGCCTCTAATGAAAAAGCAGGGTAAAAATCAAAGAAGAAAGAAAAGTCAGTGGTGCTGGGTCTGGGGATGAGAGAGGGAAAGGAGTGGAGAGCGAGGAGAAGCGGGTGCTGGAGTGGGATGGAGCTGGAGAGCTCGGGTGGGGAATGAAGGAAGGGGTCACTCACTGGAGGCAAAAAACATGATGCCGGCGGAGAAGGGCCTGGAGAGGCGTGTGAAGGTGGATTGCTGCGCAAATGCTAGGACACCCATGATGATGCCCGAGGTGGCACACAGGGCAGACAGGATCATGAAAGCCCGGGTGGCATTCCAATACGCTGTGGGAACACAACACAGTCACTCCTGGGCTGCTACCTCTGGGCCCGCCATGCCTTGTCTTTTCCATGGATTTAATTGACCTCTGCCCTCTTTTGACCGGGCACACTCATCCTCATCCTCCAAAGCCCCAGCTCTCAAGACCTCTTCCGGGAAGCATTGTTCTGACTGTGACTACTGTGACTACTCACCCTCTGCTCTGGGTTCCATAGGCCTTGTGAAATATTTCCCCACATGACCTTCACAATGATCTCTGTCTTACAGATCCTTTCTGTTCCATTCATTGTACTTTCCTGTATCTGAAAAGTCCTGACCTTTTGTTTTAACTATAGTTGTGTGTCTGAAAAGACCAGGGTGGAATACCTCACTCTCTGTTGCATCCCCAGCCCCTGATGGCTGTCTGGCACATGATAGATGTTTTGTAACAATTTTGAGATGGAGTATCTTGTAGCCCAGGTTGTCCTTGAACTCATAATGTAGCTATGATTAACCTTGAATTCCTGACCCTCCACCTTCCAAGTGCTGGAACTGCAGGCTTAAGATACCATGCTTTCCTCTGTTTGTAGGACAGGCTCTCACTACTTTAGCCCAGGTTTTCCTGAAAGTCGGGGTCCTCCTGCTTCTCCTAAGTGCTGGAATTATGAGTGTGCACCACCATGTCTGCCTCTGTCCAATCCTTACACACAGCAGAACTGCCTGCCAGCATTTCTGGGAGATGGAAGGGGTATGACCCATAGAAAGTGCTGAGCTGAGTAAGCACTTAGTCAGTCTGTTAAGCCTATTACTGTTGTTTTCAAGAATAAAACTCAATAATTATAAATTAGTATATTGTAGAAAACCTTCTACAGTGTACCATGATGTATTATGATATATTTACCTTATATGATGTATTATATGATGCATTAAACAAAACATATTAGTCATTACTAATTTTCCATGCTATAGAGAATATATAGAATAGAGCATATTATTCATTAATATTATATATTCATACCTAATATATACTATGTAACATATTTTTCCATGTTACCCTCTTCCATCATGTGTGCCTGTGCCTGTTTATGTGGGTGCATGTGTGTATGTGCATGTTGAGGCCCAAGGTCAGTCTTGTTTCTCAGGACTGCTCCACCTTGTTCTTTGAAGCACAGTCTCTCACTGGCCTGGAGCTCACCAAGTAGACTAAGCGGGCTGATCAGTGAACCCCAAGGATCTATTTTACTCTCTGATGCTTCAGGGTTAGAAATTATGTACCTTTTATTTATTTGTTTGTTTGGGTGACAGGCAATCCTCTTGCTTCAGCCTCCTGGTTCTGGTCAACTGGCTAGCCTGCCTGCCTGCCTGCCTGCCTGCCTGCCTGCCTGCCTGCCTGCCTGCCTGTTTACCTACCTACCTCTGATGGTTTAAATGAGAATAGACCCCATAGGCTCATATATTTGAATGCTTGTTCTCCAGTTGGTGGAACTGTTTGGGGAGGATTAGAAGGTGTGGACTTCTAGAGAGGAGGTGTGCCACTAGGGGTGGACTTTGAAGCTTCAAGAGTCTATGCCAGGCCCAGTGTCTCTCTGCCTCCTAGTTGTGGATTAAGATGTGATTGCTCAGCTACTGCTGCAGCGTCTCTCCTGCCTGCCTGCTGCCATGCTCTCCATCATGATGGTCATGGACTCTAACACTTCGAAACTGTACGCAAGCCTCAAGAAACTCTTTCTTCCTAAGCTGTCTTGGTCATGATATTTTGTCATAGCAATAGAAGAGTAAGATGCTTCCCAGCTATCTATCCATCCATCCATTTATCTTTTCATGCTATCCTATTTATCATCTAGCTTGTCCCACCCTTTCATCTCTCTCTCTCTCACACACACACATCTATCCATTCATCCATCCATCTGTCCTATCCAATCCATCATCTTTCTATATTATTTATACATCGATTCATCCTGCCCATTATATAGTCTATCTTTCTATCTATCAATCTTATCCATCACATTTCTATCTTAACCATCCATCTATACACTCCACCATGTATTTTTTTATCTATGTATCTCTCTAATCTATCTCTGTGTCTATGTATCTATATGTCTACCTATGTATCTGTCTATCACTCACCCATCTACCCATTATCTTTCTATCCTATCTATATCGGTCAATCAATCAACAATTAATCAACAAGTCAACTCTATTCATCCATCCATGGGCCTATTTATCTATAATTACATGGTCTGGCACACAGTAGATAGGAAAGAGTCCTTTACCTGGCCTGCGGCCCACTAACAGCCTCTGTGGTCCCTGTCTCTAACACTATTTATTGGCTCATAGTATCGATTTATTATTTAATTATTTGTATTTTGAAACAGGGGCTATGAAGCCTCAAACTCACAACCCTCGTGCCTTCACACCCAAAGTGCTGAGATGACAGGCATATGCTACCGTACTTAGCTCACAGCTTATATTAAAAAAGAGAGAACAAAATGTTTTTTTAAAAGGTGAGGTGTCCTAGCCTTACTGTTGCATCTGCCACCCCATTAACCCAACCACAAAACTTTACACCCTGTCCCTGCAACTAGAAAACAATCCAGAGATGCAAAGCCTGCTGCACCCCCTGTTGAGTATCTTAGTGCCAGGACTTGTGCCTCTCTGAGCTATCATGCTTTCCCTCAGAGTGCAAGGGGTGATGGTGCTCTGGGGGAGGGCTAGACCTTAGCACCACTCAGACCCTGGCCTCAAGGCTCACCGATGCTCTCCGTCTGCAGGAAGCACTTGTTGCCCAGGCAGTAACGCCACAGGCCCTGGTGTGCGAAGGACCCCGACAGCCGGTACTGCATCCAGTGGTCAGTTGCCGTGGCTACCACCAACAGGATGGTCCCCACCCAGGCACAGAAGAGGCCACCACCCATGAAGCTGTACATGGTGATCTGTAAAAAAGGGAGAGCTGAGGTTGTAAATGGCTATCCTGGGCCTGACAGGAGGGTTGGAATCTGGACCTTTGAGTGAAAGGAAGGTTGGAGAATAGACTTATGGGTCTAAAGGAAGAAAGTAGGGCTAGAGACTGGACTCTTGGGTCTGATGGAGGAGGGAAGGTGCCTGAACCCCTGGATCTGATGGAGGAGGGAGGTGCCTGGACCCCTGGGTCTGGTGGAAGACAAGTGCCAGGACCCCTGGGTTTGAGGGAGGAGGGCGGGAAGTCTGGATTCTTCATTCCAGACACGAAGATGTCCATGAGCCTCTATTGGCTCTTGGAGAGGAAGGGCTGGAGCTAGGATTCAAGTTCCCAGGAGAGAAGGGCCTGGGAGTCAGGATTTCTTGGGTAGGGGGCTGTGGGTCTCATGCTGGTGCTTACCTGAGTGGCAGAGTCTGCTCTGAGCCCTCCTTCTGCCACAGCCCCTCTGTGGATACTGAGCCGAGCCAGGTTGCTGGCATCTCTGCCTCGTGGTTCCCCTAAATCCCTTAAGCCTCCCCACACAATGACTGCATGGCCTAGCAGCTTCCAGCAGGCAGAAACACAGTGGCAGCAGAGGCCCCAATGGAATTTGCTGAAGCAGGGGACAAAGGGGCCCCATCAACCTCTTGTCTGTGACCCTTGCCATCTCCCAGGCTTTATTCCCAGTCCCCACCCTGGGTATCCTGACCCTTGCAGAAAGCAAAGCCCACACAAAGAGATAAAGAGTAGACACCCTTTTATTGTTCAACCTGGGCTTCCCAGCTGGAAGGACAGAAAGCAGCAATAGTGCGGGTGGATACAGGTGTCTAGACATGTCAGGCCAAGGGGTTCTTTGTAGGGTAGGATCAAGGGCTTGTCAGAGCTGGTCTGGGACACAGAAGATGCTGGGGCTGGAGCTGGAGTTGAGCAGAGTGCTGTTGTTAAGTGAAGATAAATATGAGATATGGTAACTGCAAAATGAGGACCAGGATGTGGGGAGTGAGCCCAGGCTAGTAGTCCACACCAATCTTAACACTGACTGAGGAGGACTGGTGTAACTGGTTTTAAAACAAAGCAAAGCTGGGAATGACAGGAGGCCTTGTGGGCCAGACCTTTAATCCCAGATACTTGGAAGCTGAGACAAGAGGATCGCAAGTTCAAGGCCAGCTTGGATACTTGCCGAGACTCTTTCTCAAGATAAAAATAAAAGAGGATTGCAATTTTCTTCAGAGTTTGCCTGGCACTCGGGAGGCTAGCACTGAAAAAACAAACAAACAAACAAACAAACACCAGCAAATAAACAAAGTAGGGGGGAGAGTGGGTTTGGACTGAAGGCCAAGAGGTGAGTGGGGAGTTGGTGAAGATGGGCTGACTGTGGAATGGAGAGAGGAAGGGCTTTGGGGGGGTGGTGGTTTGGTCTGGAAATGGGGTTGAAGCAGCCTTGAGAGCGAGACCAAAGTGGAATAGTAAGTAGCTGGGGTTGGGGTGCTGTGAGGCTGGGCATGGAGTTTTCTTATTTCTAGGGCTGGTTCAGGCTTTACCAGGTGATCTGCAGGAGGCCTTCAGAGATTGTAGTCTGGGGGCTGTGGAGACTAGGAATGATAATCTCAGGGTGCCTCTGAAGTTTTAAGAGCACTGGGCTCTGGGAACATCCCTGGCTGACCAGGTACTGGATGCTCTTCATGGTTCTAGTAATCTGCTTCCCAGTCTTCAGATAGTCCTCCAGCTTCCTTCTGCCCATCCTGGGATGGTGGTGTCACTGGTGGGGTACTGGGGCCAGTCCCAGGCTCCCCTGCCATGCTCCTCTCCTGCTCTTCAGCTCTTCCAGGGCCCCTTTGTGACTGTGTCTGGACCCTGCCCCTGCCCCTGCCCCTGCCCCAGCCCCGGGAAGGCCTGCGTCGAACTTCCCAGCCTCCGCGGGCCTGACCGGATCTCCTGGGTGGTGGCCTCCTGACTGTCTGGCCAGATGTGGCTTGGCTGGTTAGAGCAGGAGCAGGGGGGTAAGGACTGCTGGAGGTTGTAGGTCCCCAGGAGGGCACTGTGTAGGAGGTAGGACAGGGTGTCTAGGCGGATGGGGACAGTGACAGAAGCCAGTTGCTCTGGGAGCCCCAGGTGGGTTGGGTCGAGGATGCTCAGGAGCGAGGGTGGCAGGCCCGGGGTGGCTGAAGTAGGCCATGACTCAGTCCCAGCTGATGGCAAAGAAAGGTTGTCCCTGGGAAGATAACAGGGTGGTCAGTACATCACCAACTGCCTGGTACCTTTGAACAGCCTCCAGGAGACACAGTACCTGTGACTTCCTCCACCCACTGTCTTAATCCTTTTTCGGATGAATCCCAGGGCCCGACACTTCAGCTCCAATTCCCAGCTGCTGCGTCTAAGGCTTAACTTAGTAATTAATTATTTTATTTATTTGAGACGAGGTCTCATGTAGCCAGGCTCTGTAACTGCGGTTGACCTCGAACTTCTGTTCCTTCTGCCCCTATATATGGAAGTATCTTGCTCAACAGTCAGCCACCAAAATCCTTGCGTGAATTCCTAGGTCATAATACTTGAATCTGTCTATTTGGTTTTTAAACGATAACGTTCAGTTCAAGACACGGCTCACACTAATATTCTCTGCCCTCTTTTCTTAGCAAGGCTCTCTTTCCTGGAAGGTCTTTCTCTCACTCACCCATTACACGAAGCCCCGTCTTCTAGCTCGTCCATCTCCTCAATCGTGTCTGAAGTCTTCCAGATCTTTCCGGAACTTTAACAGGAAAGGGAGGGGCAAAAGGAAGGGCCGGGCCTGAAAGTAAAGGAGGCGGTTCTGGGGGCGGGGCTAATGGGATGCAAGGCATTGCCTTTGGGTGGCCCAGAATATCTTCCCACCTAGATGGAGGACAGAGGACGTCAGGACTCAGCAGCTCTCCCACCCTAGCTCTCGTCTCTTGGACCTATGGTTCCAGACCAAGGACTTCCTACCTCAGACTCAGGGGTCCAGTCCCAGTCTTTTTTATTCAGAGACTCAGGAGTCCAGGCTCTAGCCTTCCTCACTTAGATCCCAGGATTCAGACCCAGCCTCCTCCCACAGACCCAGGGATCTAGGCCTAGGCGCTTGCTTCTCCCTCTGTGTTTCTGTTGCTCACAGGATGTTCTTAAGAATTGCTGTGACTTTTAGACTGGGGACCGTAGGTCATGGTAAACCTAGGCATCCTGGTAAGCTTAGGCATTCCATCACATGTGACCTCTAACTTGCTTTGTGACCTTATAATCTGCCCAGTCTCTTGGCTTCAGTTTCCCCATTTTAGAAATGTCGTTGGTTCTGGTGAGACTCTTTATAGTATGTATAAACACTGTCCTTGCTGCTATTATGGGCCTGGGGGTCATTCAGAGTCTGACCGTTAATACATTTTAAACAAAGAAAAGGCTTTTGTTTAGCTACTGGTGCAAGGTTTACACCCAGGACTTGGGATCCCCAAATACAGTCCAGGTACATCAGTAAGGGGTTTGTAAAGTCAAGGAACATAAAATTACATTCTGTTTACCTACAAGAAGAAGGTTATCTGGAGCAAAACAAGCTTTTGCTTACAGAAGCAAAAGCAGCAGTTAACCTTACGACCTATTATCTTGCATAAGCATCAGTTTTTTAAAAAACTTGTACAATTATAGGGGTAACCTTTAACAGCCCTTAACATTGGATGCCTTATTTTTCCTTTACAGCAATCTGCAAAGCAAAAGCACAATAATTTTTAAACGTTTAAACATAAAGTGAGCCATCAACTTCATGTTAGCCAGCATACTGCCATTAGAGATTAATTCTTAATTTCAGTTATGTGTATGCCCGTGTGCATGTATGTATATGTAAGCACAGTAACTTCAGAGGCCTGAAGAAGGGGTTGGGTTTCCTGGAGCTGAAGTTGCAGGGGAAACTGAACTCAGGTCCTCCGTAAGAGCAGCAAGCATCCGGAGCCATTAAGTCATTCCTCCAGCCCCTTAGCTGGAGACACTGCAGTCTCCTTACTGTCACTGCAGTTGGTTGAGAAGCCTTTGCCCTTCTCTCTGTTTACTTAAGGGATATTTATTGAAAGTTGGCCGTGATGCTGCTACCATCATGGTAGCAGGATCAAGAGTTCGAGGTCATCCTCAGCTACATAGGGAATTCCAGGCCAGCTTGGGCTACACAAGACTCCATTTGAAAAACAAAACAAAACTCAACCAACCACTGCTCTAGTGGACAAAACAGAGTAGGTCTCTGGTCACAGCACACATAGGAATAAGGAAGGAAAAGACTGGAATTTTTCTTTTTTCAATTTAATTAATTAATTAATTAATTAATTAAGGTTTTGTTGTGTTGTTTTGTTTTTTGGAGGGGGCAAAGGTTCATGAAAATTAGGCTGGTCTCACAATCACTATGTAGCTGAAGATGAATTTTGGTCTTCCTGTTTCCACCTCCCAAGTGTTGGAATTACAGATGTGTGCCACTGCTCATGTCTTGTGTAGTGTAGGGGAGTGAACGAAGGATGTTGTACATGCTAGGGATACTCTTTACCTACTAGCTACATACCCAGCCTAAGGTTTTGAACCTTCGATTTGATTTTTTTTATATATAAGTTGTTTCTGTGATGCTGGAAACAAAACTAAGACTTCCATTCCTTTTTAAAATTACTTTACAGGAATGGTATTTTGCCTGCATTATTTGTGCACCACATGCATGTAGTGCTTGAGAAAGCCAGAAGATGGCATCAGATTCCCTGGAACTCCTGTTGCAGATGATTGTGAGCTGCCATGTGAGTACTGGGACTTGAACTCTGGTCCTCTGCAAGAACAGCAAATTCTCTTAATCACTGAGACATTTCTCTAGTTCCAAACCTCCCAGTCTCAGCAAGTGCTCGCCCACCCAATGCTCTTCTGTTCTTCCACTGCCCACCGCCCCCATTCTGTTGCCTCCTTCCCCCATGTCCCTCTCCGTTCCTCTCTCCTCCCTTCCCTTCTCTCTTTCCTGAATCTCATGTAGCTCAGGCTGTTCTCAAATTTGCTATGTAGCTGATGGTGATCTTGAACTCCTGATCCTTTTG
The DNA here is from genome assembly GCA_902729485.2 of Mus minutoides. Classification (NCBI taxonomy): domain Eukaryota; kingdom Metazoa; phylum Chordata; class Mammalia; order Rodentia; family Muridae; genus Mus; species Mus minutoides. The sequence continues at coordinate 141,617 of LR756408.1, read as the reverse complement.
TCTCTTGCCTTTCCAGTGCTGGCATTGCAGTAAATAGTCCCTCCCTCCCTCCTTCTCCTTCTTTCCTTTCTTTCTTCCTTCCTTCCTTCCTTCCTTCCTTCCTTCCTTCCTTCCTTCCTTTCCTTCTTCCTGCACTATTGGGATGGAATATAGGCCTTTGGTATCCCCAGCAAGCCCTCTACCACTGACCTGTATCCTTCAGCCCAATTTCACTGTAAGAGAATGGAAGGGCTTGGGCTGTAGGTATATAGCTTTAATCCTAGCATTGGGGAAGCAGACAGAGACAAGAGGTTTGGGATTGACCTAGACAAATTCCAGGTCTACCTGGGCCACACAGAGAATGGGTTTTGATGTGTAGTGAAGCTTGAAGCTGAAGGCCAAGTTGAGAAGTCTTTGGGAAGCAGGCTATCCCATTGGACTGCTGGAGTGGGTACCCCCAGACAAAGATGACACAACTTTCTTGTTGTTTGTCTTCTCAGTGTTAGGGGTTGAAAACAGGACCTGGCATATGCTGGACAGTCACTGTCCCAATGAGCGAAGCTCCAGCTCATTTTCTGTTCCCTGATCTGTTACTTAACTACTGTGTGACCTTGAGCAGCCACATTGGCTCTCAGAGTCCTTGTATGCCTATTCCCAGACTGGAGGGATCTCTCTCTCTCTCTCTCTCTCTCTCTCTCTCTCTCTCTCTCTCTCTCACTGTTAACCTCCAGGTTCAGCTCCACTTGGAATAAGGGGAACTCTCCAAATAGGCTGTCTATGTACCTGGCCCTTTAAAGGCAGCTTCCTTCCCTTGGTTCTGGTTCTGGCTCTGGCCCTGGGTAGGTGGAGGCCATACCTCTTTGTACCCAGGAAGTAAGCTGTACCCAGTTCCTAATCTGAGTAAGCAAGTAACCCTGGGTAAGTAAGCCAGTAATTCAGCTCTGCGGTTTGCTGCAAACTTGTGACTTTTTGCTCTGTCCCTGAAAGAAGAGGCAATGTAATTGGTCAGAAGGGTTTAGCAAGTTCACCTAAAAGTCATTGAGAGGGTCCCAGGGGTTTAGAAATCAGTAGAGAAAGAGGCCTTGGGGACTTGCTGTTGTGGGTGTGACCTCCAGCCTGCTTATTGAAGTGAAGACTCTTCTCTCGACTAGGCAAAGCTGTGTGTGTCCCCTGAGCCAAATTAGTTCTCTCTCCTCCAGCATTTAAGTTCCTGCCTATTACAAAGCAGCGCAGGGAGCTCAGCATGCGGCTTGCTGCTTGTTCTGGACACAGGTGTATTATTTTCATCTCTGTCCACGCATGTGCATACACTTATGAGTGGAGGTAAGAGGATAGTCTTGGGTATTATTCTCCACGCACTTTTTTTTTTTTTGAGACAGGTTTCTCACTAGTCAGGTGGGCAGATTGCCATCAACCTTTAGGAATCTGCCTGCCTCAGTGTCCCTGTGCCAGGGATTATAAGGGAATAGTGCTGTGCCTGGCTTTTAAAGTCTCTTAAAAATTATTTATTTATTTATCCATGTATGTGTGCCCGTTTGTGTGCATGCAGGCACACATGTAACCACATGGGTTAGTAATGGAGAGCGAATGTCAGAGGTTAGCTTATGTTAATTGGCTCTCTTCTTCCATCATGTGGGTTCTGGGGATGGAACTCAGGTCACCAAGTTTGTCTTGAAGGTCCTTTATTAGTTTATCCTTGAATTTGGGTTCTGCAGATCAAACTCAGGATACCAACAAAGTTCTTTCCCCATCCTGGTATCTGTTTTTCTTGTGTATGCAGAGAGAGGGGGAAGGGAAAGGGGAAGGGGGATAGGGGAAGGGGAGGGGAGGAGGGAGGGGAGGTGAGGGGGGAGGGGAGGAAGGAAGAGGGACAGACACACACACACACACACACACACACACACACACACACACAGCTCAGACAACATTGTCAGCTCAGCATTAGCCGGGAAAGTGGAGGAAGCAGCTTGCACTCTGACATTCAGGATGGAAAATGTTCAGGAGCTCTTGATAAAAGAAATGATAAAGACAAGTCAAAGTTGCCACTAAGATTTCGTGCCAGGACATCTGGGAGACATGGGGGAGGGGTATGGTAAACTAGGTGAGCAGTGCAGGATAAACACTGCCCTTGGTAGAGTGCTGGTGACTGCTATGCTAAGGCATGGCTGCATATGCTGTGCTGCCCTCTAGAGGCGGAGGCCACTGGTGCAGGTGTGGGAGCTTTCCCTGGGGCCCAAGTCCTCATTTTTCTCTTCAGTTGTCTTCAGAGTGGGATGGGAATGGGGCCACTGTCACCTCCTCCTGCTTCGGAAGCTGTTTCACACCCAAAAGAGAGTGTCACAAACTGTGTAACTTATAAATGATAGAAAGTTATTTCCCACTCTTTAGCAAAGTGCTAGAAGGTTCAGCACCTGGCAAGGTAACAGTGTGAACCCACGTTAGGTGGGTAAGGAAGTTACAGGGTGTGGACTGAATTTGAAGTGAAGATGTAAGACTAGACTCTAGACTAAGATGTATTCATTCATTCATTCATTCATTTTGTATATTGACAATTTTTCTTTTGTTTTGTTTTAAGACAGGGCCTCACTATGAGAGCCCTAATGGGCTGGGAACTCTATAAAACAGTTGGGGCTCAAGCTCAAAGGTATATGCCCTTGGATTCGTGGCATATGCCACTATTTATTGTGCGGCATTTAAGAGAGTCTCATGTTGCCCATGCAGGCCTCAAACTTGTTATGTAGCAAAAGCTGATCTTAAACTCTTGATCCTCCTTACTAGAGTGCGCCGTCATGGCCTCCTTCTGTGATGCTGGTGATTAGACCCAGGGTTCCACACATTGTAGGCAAGCACTCCCCTAACTAATCCATGTTCCCCCCACACATCAACAGGTTGTGTACTATCACACAGTGGTGGAACTGGACAAGTTGTGGAGTTCTATTCTGTTGTCCCTGTTATTGTTTTGAGGCAGGGTCCCTGGAATTCACTACTTGTGACCCGCGCTTCATTGTCTCGCTGGTAGGAGCACTCGAGGGCACACATACATACACAGGATCCTTCTGCAGCATACTTTTATTACATCATGAGGAGGAAGATGCTGAGCCCCAGAAAGGCCCAGCTTTTATAGACCCTAAGACAGCAGCGTGTTCACATTAGATTGGCTGCTCGCCCATAAACTCATGACTCCCGGGGATGGGTTGACTTGGCGCGCTTTTCCCACTAGAACAATGTGCATTCCAAAGATAACTTGGGAGAGTGCAGGATGTCAGCGCCATCTCTTAATGGCGAAAAGCTGTCACAGCTCACAGCGGCTCTCTACAACTACTTGGATCAGGTTTGCCTCAAACCCACAGAAGGTCACCTGCCTCTGGCTCCCAAGTGCTGCATTAAAGGTGCACCACCATGCTTAGCAAGAGGACCCTATTCTCTTATCAAGAGACAAAAGAATCCACAACTCTCTCTTAGAGAAGCCTACACCCATGTTCTCAGGTATTTTATCTTTCCCTCTGAGTCTCTTAATTCTAGTGATTAAGCCTACATTGAAATATCCCTATTGAGGGGCTGGTAAGATGGAGCAGTGGTTAAGAGCACTGTCTGCTCTTCTGAAAGCCTGGGTTCAGTTCCAGGTATCCACATGGCAGCTCACAACCACCTGTTACTCCAGTTTCTGGGATCTGATGCTTTCTTCTGACTATCCCAGGCGCCAGACATAGCAAACTTAAAGATGAGCAAGCAAAACACTCATATCCATAAAATAAGTGAATAAATGTTTATTTATAGCCCTCCCCAAGACTGAAAAATACAAACTGAGCTGTAGCCAACCGTGTCTTCCTACCTTTGCTCCAAGGGAAGCCCATTTCTGGATACTCACCATGCAGAGGGACAAAAGCCCAGCTTCAGCCAAGAGAGGCTACAGCTGTGGCCATTTAGGTCAAGAATCACTTATCCCACTAGTGGTCATTGTAGCCCCAAGACTTTAAAGAATAAGGCTAAGAAGTGGGGCTGCTCCTTCTAGGGTCAGGGGTCATAGTGAACCAGTGTTGGGTTGGGGAGAGAAGCTGGGATTTGAGTTGTGCTTAAACTTTCACTTTAGGGCTAGTGGGTTGAGCTTTACTGCTTTTGTTATTCATTGTGTCTCAGTTAATTCTCTCCTCCCATCCTCTGAGTCCCAGGGATAGAACTCAAGTCATCCATCCATCAGCTTGGCAGCAGGTGCCTTGGCCTGCTAAATCCTCACCAGCTCCCGGCTGTCTTTAAAAAAAATCAGAACTGACTACTGGGCTTTGGATGTGACTCAGCTGGTAAAGTGCTTGCTTCCTGTGCACAAAGCCCCAGGTTTGCTCTCCAGCACTTCATGAACCAGGTGTGGTGGCACATGCCTGTGAACCACCATTTGGGAGCTAGAACCAGAGGACTGGAGGTTCTGAGTTATTGTTTGGTTTTAGGCCCCGGGACAAGGGACTGGGGTGCATGGCTTACATGCCAAAGCAGACCTGGCCTCTGGGTTTTCCCAGCATCCTTCAGTCCCTACCTGGCATATCCTACCCTCAACCATCAACTTTCCAGCCAGGGGGCTAGGCTGCCCTTTCTCCATTGGGTCTTCCCTATATAATCCAGACAGTTTGCTCTACTCACTCTCCTTTTCTCTTCTTTTCCTTTCTCTCTTTTTCCCCCCTCCCTGCTCCCTTCCCTGTGGTGACTTCCCTGGCCTCTGTCCTTGGTGCCAGTGAACTCACCTGAGAGCAGATTCCCAATAAACCTGTATCTCATCTCATCTCATCTCATCTCATCTCATCTCATCTCATCATCTGTCTTGAATTGGCTCATTTCTCTGACAGATAAATAATTTATCAGATATCTTTTGCTACATATGTAGCTTGAGGCCAGACTATACATATGTGTACACACACACACACACACACACACACACACACACACACACACACACACATACCCAAAAGCTAGCCAGGCATGGTGGCACACTCTATTAATTCCAGCATTGAGGAAGCAGAGTAAGGAAGATCTCCATGAGTTCAGGGCCACCTTGGTTGACCTAGTGGGTTGCAGACCAGTGAGGGCTACACAGAGAAGGAGGTTCTGTCTAAAAAAGCAAACAAGCAAGCAAAAAGAAACTAAAACTAAACAAATCACTAGTGAGTAAAAGACTTCAAAAATGCAATAAAAATGGAGTCTTTTTAAAAATTATATTTTGTGTCTGAAAGTCAGAGGACAACTTGGGGGAGTTGTCCTTCCAACAGGTGGGTCTTGAGGATTGAACTCAGGCCTCTGGGTGTAGTGGAAAGTATCCTAACCTGCTAAGCCATTATGTTGGCCCAGGAGAGAGTTTTAACAGAACAAGCCTGGATCAGCCATTAGCAAAATAAAGCTGTCTTGTGCTTACATGTGTGTATTGGTCTCTGATAGGCTGGTTGAAGAGGGATTGTGGCCATCCTCAAGTTCAAGCTGGGTCTCCTGACTCCCAGCCTGGTGTTCTTCTCCACCCCCACCCATTAACACAACACGGCTAGTCCCTGAGAGTTCTGGGTAATATCACCTCTCCCTCAAGTCCTAAGCCGTTATTGCAGAAGTCATGACTTTAACTCATGTATTTTGAAATAACTGACCTCTGTCCAAGTCTGTTGCTTTAGTAACACAGACTTATAAACTCCAAGGTCAAAGAGACATTCAAGGGTAGTTTCCTAGTTGAAGCAGACTATAATAGGATCTCCCATCCTTATGTTCCTGATGTACACCCACCTTGCTTTTTGAGGAGGGCCTTCCAGTGTCCACCCTACAATTTGTCCCATTTTGTGTGTGTGTGTGTGTGTGTGTGTGTGTGTGTGTGTGAGAGAGAGAGAGAGAGAGAGAGAGAGAGAGAGAGAGAGAGAGAGAGAGAGAGATATGTTATGTCAGGAATAATCTCCAACATCTTTATTCAGTGAGTTAGAGTGTGGTAGCTTGAATGAAAACGGCCCCTATAGGCTCATAGGTTTGAATACATGGTCCCAAGTTGGTGGAACTATTTGGGAAGAATTAAGCAATGTGGTATTGTTGCAGAAGGTGCTGTTGGAGGAGGTGTGTCATTAGCAGCAGGCTTGAAGTCTCAAAAGTCCACACCATTCTGACTTAGCTCTCTTCTTCATGTTTCATGGCGATAGAAACGAAACTAAGACATAGGGTTAGTCAATCAAATAAGACTCAATCAAAGCCAGAGCTCATTGAATGTGGCCTTGGAGGAAGTATATCACTGAGTGTGGGTTTGACAGTTCAAAAGCCCACACCATTCCCAGTTAGCTCTCTTTCTCTGCCTTGTGCTTGTAGATCAGGATATAGATCTCAATTGCTTTTTTTTTTTTTTTCAGCATGCATGCCTGCCTGCCATTATTCCTACTTTTGTGATCATGGGCTCGGGCTCATAACTCTCTGGAACTATGAGCCTCCAGATTAAATGTTTTCTTTCATAAGTTGTCTTGGTCATGGTGTTTTGTTACAGTAATAGAAAATTAGCTGAGTATGCTTGCTAGACTTATGTCAACTTGACATACTAACTAGAGTTATCTGAATGGATAGAACCTTAATTGGGAAAAGGCCTCCATTGGATTCAGCTAAATAGCATTTTTCTTGATTAGCTATTGATGAGAGAGGGTCAGCCATCAGCAGGTATTCCTGGGTTCTATAAGAAGCCAGACTGAGCAAACCATGGGAAAGAAGCCAGTAAGGGGCACCCTTTTACAGCCTCTGCATCAGTTTCTGCCTCTAGGTTCCTGTGCTGTTTGAGTTCCTGTTCTGATTTCCTTTGGTGATGAAAAGAGATATAGAAGTGTAAGACAAATAAACCCTTTCCTCTACAACATGATTTTTGGTCCTGGTGTTTCCTTGCAGCAATAGAAACCCTAAGACACCAAGATAAGAAGAAAGAGGCTCTAAGAAGATCGGTGTGCTTTTTGTTTCAGTATTTAAGCTGGCTGACTTCTTGCTTCTTCTTCCTTGAAGACAGGATTAGGCAGGCTTTTTCTTACTAAAAGCAACTTGACTAGTATTTTGAGATCTTCTATAAGCTTTGATGAAGGCTGTGTGCCTGCACCACAACATGACAGATGGCATCTTGGTAGGAGTGCATGAGAGATCGATAAGACATGGGAAGATCAAGAGAGCTTGGCTACCAAACTTGTAACCTCCTTGCTTGAGAACTGGTCCACTCTGTGAAACCAGCATTGACTCCTTACAAGGGTTGTGCAATGACCCAAGACCTAACACCTCTACCATGCCCCAATCCTGAAAAAGCACACATCGCCTCTCCCCCTGCCACCGAGAGGGCTGCACTTCCCCCACATAAGCCTTTGAGAGACACACTTAGAGCATACCCAAACAGGAGCTATCATCTTTAAAAAATTGTTTTGTACATCTATTTATTAACTTACATGTGTGTGTGTGCATGGGTGTGAACCACAGTGCACATGTGGGGAGTCAAAGGTCAGTTTGTGGGAGGTCCCTTCCATGATGTGGATCCTTGGGATCAATCTAAGAGTTCATCAAGCTTGGTGGCAAGCATATTTAACACCCCCACACCCCAGGATTATTTTTAAGGAGAGCATCTGCTTTCTTTTGGAGGACCCCTTAACTACTTTACCATTTAGGTCTCAGTCGTAAGGCCCAGGACACCCTCAGTGGACTCTGACCTCTGTGTAATCAGAATAGGTGTCTTGGGGATCCTGGGTCTCCTGCAGTCTCAGGCGGGAGAAGTTGAGAGCAGCATAGTGGAGTTCTTCTGGGTTATTTTCAGAGACTGGGGCCTGAGAGGATGACTTGGGATCTGGGCAACCAGGGGATGTAAAATGCTGGTTCTTCTGCTTCTTCTTTGGTTTAGGGAAGTGAGTGTCCAGGGATGAGCTCCCAGAAGGGGCGTCTGGTTCCGCTTTCCAGTTCCGAGCCTGAGGGGAGAACAAGTATTCGTCATTATTCACTCAGCAAGCAGCTGTGCACCTAGCATGTGCCAGCCACTGACTTGGGAACTTCGGCTCTAGCTTTAGAGTCACAGGAATCAAGGAACAAACAGCGCACGAACAAACATCTAATGAAGGCAAGTGATGAACGTGGTGAAGAAATCAAAGCAGGAGTCCAGGCTAGAGAGATGGCTCAGCAGTTCAGAGTGCTTGCTGCACTTCCAGAGGACCCAAACTCACTTACAGCAGCCTCTCCCAGCAGATCCTAACCACCTAAGATCAAGGGAATCCGAGCCCTCTTCTGGCCACTACAAGAACTGCACCCATAATGTGTATATAAACACATACACACACACACACACACACACACACACACACACACACACACACACACACGTGCATGTGCTCTCACACACATACATAATTAAGAGTACCAATAAAGTATAAAGCTGAGTGTGGTGCATGCCTTCAATGTCATCACTCAGGAGACAGGGCCAGGAGTGTCTCTATAAGTTTGAGGCCAGCCTGTTTTACATAGTGAGTTCCAGGGTAGCCAGAACTACCTAGTGAGACCTTGTCTCAACAAAACTTAGACAAACAAACTAAAAAGTAGAGTTATAGCTACAGATTAGATAGTCTTACCACAGCGAAATACTTAATTCTGAGCTAGAGTGCTTATGTTAATTACCCCAATTTGATCAGTGTGCCGAGCATGTGAGTAGAGTGGCACATTGTACCCATCAATAGGCACAATTATTACATATAAATGCTAAAATGCACAATAAATGACAGGTCACACATGTAACTATCCTAACAGAGTCTGGAGTTGTGTGCTTAAGAAAGATTCCCCCACCTGCTCAGAGGAGAATTGGATGGGGCATAGGGGGAGGAGATTGTGGGAGAGGGTGACCAGAAGGGGGGGGCAGTGACTGGGATGTAAAGTGAGTAAGTGAATAAGTAAAATGAATGAATGAATGAATGAATGAATGAATGAATGAACAAGCTAGGGCCCAAAAGAATGGCTTGGTGGGTAAAGGTGCTTATAGTACAAGTTTGAAGACTAGAGTTCCATCCCTGGCATCTAAAATTGAAAGAGATCTGACTCCTGAGATGTTGTCCTCAGACCTCCGAGTGTTCACTTTGCATGCATGCACAGCTCCCAATAATACTACTGATAAATAATACTAAATAAAGATTAAAGTTTGAAACTAAAAGTTTAGGGTGCTCTATATCACTACACAGTTAGTCTTGTAAGACAAGTGGAAGTGTCTACTAAGAAGTCCCCAAAATGGCATTGGAAATCCAAAGAAGTGATCATGGGGTGGGGCAGGGCTGGGGGTGGGGGGAGGAGAGGTTAATAGGGAATTGAAGTGTTTTGATCTATAATTTTCTTCAACGTTACGTTTTGGAGTGATCAAAGGATTACAAAAATGTCAAAATCAGGGCTAAGGGTGTCGCTCAGGGAAGAGTGTTTGCCTAGCATGGGCAAAGCCCAAAGGTTGTCCTTGGCTATACAGGAAAATCCTTAGCTATGAAGGGAATTTAAGGCCAGCCTGGGCTACATGAGAGTCTCTTTGAAAAATAAAATGTCACAGAAGTAGTGCCACATTTTGTACTCTGTGCAAGGTCCCTGTGCCCTTCCTCCAGTTTTCCACTGTTCACACCTTAATAGTGACACAATATTCACACGATGCTGATATCTGAACAATGAACTTTGTTACCTGCCTTCTAGGGGAGACTCCTGTTTAACTCACCTTCAATGTGTTCCTATCTGGTTTTTTTTTTTTTTTAATAGGCCAGTCTGAGCATGCCCAAAGGCACTTGTGTCATGTTTTCTTCTTTACCTATGACCTTAAACTGAGCAGAGGCATGCTCCGTAGTGAGACATACCCAGGAGTGTGTGCCTTAGCTGGGCGTGCTCAGGGTTGTGCTCCTGAGCTGGGCATGCGCAAAGGGCCCTTTGCTGCTGTTCTCATTAACTAGTGCAGTTAAGCACATGTGATGGCCACAGTCAAGATTCAGGGCCCTGGGTCACCATGGAGCCACCCCCTTGCTATCCTTCTGAGTCTCACTTACCACTCCCCTTTCCCTAAGACACACACTTGTCATCCGTCTCATGTAGTCCAGGTTGGCCTTTAATTTTATGTACAGCCCAAGACAACCTTATACTTCTAATGCTCCTGCCTCCACTTCCCGAGTGCTTGCCACGCACCACTCTGCTTACTCTCATTCTGGTCTGAGGATTTTTCTGCACGGCAGAAAAGAGCTCTACCGACTGAGCTACATTTTCAGCCTTGTCTCTGTAATTTTGTAACTTGATCAGTGAGGTATAAGTGGAATCCCGTAGTACGGAACATTCACTTTCCATCTGTGTCTCCCTAAGACTCAAGTAAATCGTCCTATGCATGGAGACTTTGTTCCTTTTGCTGGCTGAGTAGCATTCCAGAGGAAAAGTGTGCTTGCATGGTTTCTACAGCATGCTACATGCAGAGAAACAGAGTGAAAGAGACAAGAGTAGAATCAGAGGAGGTAATGAAGAATGCAGCTGTGGTGTCCAGCTGCGAGATGAGACATGAACTGCAGAGTGGAAGGAAGACTGGGGTGAAGCAGTTTGGGTGTATTATGAAGAGGATCTGGTGATGGATCAGTTGTGGGAAATAGGGCTGGAGAGAGAGAGAGAGAGAGAGAGAGAGAGAGAGAGAGAGAGAGAGAGAGAGAGAGAGAGGAATGGATGGGGAGTATGAAGGGCTAGGCTAGGCTGGTCAGATGTTTCTGCACAGGCTCAGGTAAGAAATGCCCACTGATGTCTGAGTGTAGATGCTCCCTGGAGGGTTGGTTAAGGGTCTGGAGTGCAGGGAAAAAGCTGGCATGTTTATTTGAGTCATCACCAGAGAGATTTGTGATCTCGTGGTTGTACCTAGTGTTTACTGAGCCCTCAATTAGGGCCACAGACTCCTCTGAATATTTTACAGATGCAATATATAAAAATATATTATATTTAATTATTATATAATTATTAAACAATATTATATTATATAATAAAATAATATATTATACATTATATTAGTATATTAACATGTAGCTAGTATATTAATATATATAATCCCAGGAGGCAGGTACCACTATGAGCCTACTATTAGAGTTGAGGCACAGAGGAGTTCAATGACTGCTTGAAAGCATGTGATAATGAACCAAAAGGGAGGGACAGGCATATGAGCCCTGCCAGCAGACTTTGAGACCTGAATTTTATCAGTAGGAAGCCCCATTTCACAAGGACGTTAATAGTGATTCTTTGGGGCTGAGGATGTAGTTCTGCGGCACAGTACTTGTCTAGCATCCACCCAAGAGAGGCTGGAAGTGTGGCTCAGTGGTAGAGTACCTTCCTAGAATCCTGCAGTGAGGGGATGGGTGTAGCAGAAATGTACATAGCTCTGGGTTCTATTGCCAGCACAGCAACTACAGATCAAGTAGTTACACATAGGTAGCCATGGCCTTGGTGGTGACAATAAAGGAAGAAAAGTAAGCTGGATAGAGTTCCTCCTACTTGGAAACAGAAGATATGAGGACTCGGTGGGAGCCAGGGTTTGGATTTAATCTGGGATGCTTTTTTTTTTCACCCTCTAAAGCATGGGTGTAGGAGGGCTAGGGAAGGGATATGTGCAGAATTAGCAAGCGATGTTAGTTTAAAAGTACAGCTGGCAACTCACCAGGGACCTGGTCTTGGGGACCACATTGATGTAATCTAGGATAGTGCTGCCCCGTGAGAGCTTGGGCCTGGAGGTTTCCTCCAGGGTTCCTTTCTTCTGGAGGGTCTTCATGCTGAGGGAATAATCTCCACCTTGCTATCTGCCCTCTCCCAGGAGGTCCATATCCCTGTTCCCTTATTAGCTTCTTCCAACTCACATGACCACGATGAGGCAGATGGCAAGGAGGGCTGTGATGCCAAAGCCCAAAACTGCTCCCTTGTAGAATGCTGCGGCACTGCCTTTATCTGGAAAGGAATGAGCATATCCGATGTGTGTGCAGTCTTATTTTCTACTGCACACTGCGCCCAAGCTTCTTCCCCTCTCCCTCTAGAAAACATGACTGCATTCTGGGCTGGGAATCCTGCCTTCCCTTCTGCTCCTCTTCACACTGACATAGGCCATGGCCCTTACCTTCCCAGACTTTGCTCCAACCACAGAGCCCTACCTCCTATCTTACCGAGCCCCTCCATAGTGAATCTTAGTCCCAAGGGGTCCTTTACCAGGTAGCAGCAGGACAGAGGTGATCTGGGCCCCATGGGTGTTCCAGGACTCACAGCTGAGCCAGAGGCTGGACCTCAGCTCCTGAAGGAGGCTCAGGGAGCTGTTGACCCAGGGTCCAAGTGAGCTGGAAGTGACTGTGAAGGAGGCATTGCTGCTGTTCCCCTCCAGCTGCCCCTCCCCCAGCCGCCAGCGCAGGGAGGGGGCAGGCCAGGCTCTGGAGGAGCAACTGCAATGCAGACCCTTGGCCTCCCAGGAGCAGGAGGGTCTGGACATTTGGGGCGGGTCTGTGGAGGAGGAGAATGGTCAGCAGCTGTGCCCTCGTCACAGAACCCCAGTGTCCCTTTACCTACTCACAGTGCACAGAGAGGCTCAGAGAGATGCGCTGGGCACCCAGTGGGTTCTGTGCGGCACAGGTGAATTCTCCTTCATGTCCTCTCTGGACCAGAGGCAGCTCCAGTACCCCAGGCTCTGAAGACTGGATTGGGATCAGGGTCTGTGTCACCCAAGCCCAGCTCACATTAGCTGGGGGATTACTATAGGTGACACAGACTAGGCACAGGCTTTGGCCCTCCAGGACTGGGAGGGAGATGCCATTCCTGAGGATTTCCAACACTGGGGAAGGACAGAAGGCAGAGTTGCCAGGTGGCCCATCAACTGGGATGCCTCCCATCCCCTACCCGGGTGCCCAGCTTCCTTTTCCATCTTTTCTACCTGTCCTGTTTGCTTGGGAAACAGTCACTCTCAGGTCCTGTGGGGGATCTGCAATGAAGACAGGGAACTGGCTACAGACAGGGCAGGGCCTTCTCCCTGGGCAGGGCATCCCTCCCAGAGCAGGAAATGGTGGGTGGGTGGGTGCATCACTCATTGGGTCCTCAACACAAGCTGTACAGTGATCTGACTGTTTATAGCCTGATGTTATTCCCTTGCCCTTCTTGGAACCAGGAACCTTTGGTAGATCATACTCACACAGCACAGAGAGGTCCAGGGTATGTTGCTGGGAGCCCAGCCTATTCTCTGCTTGGCAGGTGTAGTGTCCAGAGTCCCCAGCTTTCACCCAGGGCAGCTCCAGTGCCAGGGTTCTAGACCCCACAGGGCTGGACCAAGAAAGGACTCGGTCCTCTAGGACCCAGCTCAGTGTAGCAGGGGGCTGGCTGTCAGCAGTACAGAGGAGGCGAAGAGACTGGCCTTGCTGAACTTCCAGATGTGAAGGATTCTCACGCAAGACTGGGACTAAAGAGACACACACAGAGAAGAGATGAGATAGACAATGATAGAGAGAAAAGGATGAAGAGAGAAACAGACAAAAATAGAGACAGATACAGAAACAGAGGAAGAATGAGGATAGAGAAAGATAGAGATGGTTATAGACATAGACACAAAGACAGAGGCAGATAGACAGACAAATACATACACACAGAGAGACAGAGACATAAAGATAGATAAAGAGGGGCAGAGAGACAGACATAAGGAAAGGGAGAGGGAGCAAGATGGAGGGTAGGGAGAGGCGGTAAAAAGAGTTCCAACCTGCCCCTTTCCCCCTCCCCAGACTTTTCATTTCCCAAAGAGGAATGGACCAGCCTTAGATAACCCCAGGAGACCAACGTACCTGATACATTGTCATGGAAAATGCTGATAGCGAGAGATCTGGGGGCATCTGGGAGAAGATTGTGAGCCAACTTCAGAGGGGAATGCTTTGTTCCTCATGAGAAGTCCCTCAGGGAAAGAAAAGCACCACCATCCCAGGGAAGGCATGTGACCAACCAGAAATGAAGCAACCATCGCCTCTCAGGGTACAGGCACACCCAGGATGGTGTGCCCTCCTCCGCTTGATTTTGAATGTATGTGTTGGACATGCCATATGTGTATGGATGCACACATGTGCACATAAGTGTGTGGGGGAGCCAGGTACCTTCCTGAATCACTGTCCCCATTGTTTAAGGAGGCAGGGTTTTTCATTGAACTCAGAGCTTACCAATTGGGTAGCCAATCTAGCTAGCTCACTTGCCTCGGGGATCACTTGTCTCTGTCTCCCAAAGCAATGAGGTTACCAGTGGGGCTACCATGCCTGACCTGCTTTTATACATGCTCTGAGGGTTCAAATCCCATTTTTCACACTCGTGTGTCAAACTTTTTTTTTTTTCAGACAGGGTTTCTCTGCATAGCCCTGGCTGTCCTGGAACGCACTCTGTAGACCAAGATGGTCTTGAACGCAGAAATTCGCCTGCCTCTGCCTCCCAAGTGCTGGGATTAAAGGCATGTGCCACCACGCCTGGCTGTGTGTCAAACTCTTTATCAGCCTACTCATCTCCCCAGCAACCTTTGCTACATTTATTCAAGATCTCATGGATTCTGTCATGTATATATGCTACATAGCCAAGGATAACCTGGAACTCCCGATCGTCTTGCCTCTCCCTCCTAAGTGTTGGAATATAGATAGGCAACCACCACCTCTCGTGTATGTGCTGCTGAGGATGGAACCCAGGGCCTCTCGCATGCTGGGCAAGCACTCTTCTAACTAAGCGATATCCCCACCACACCTCCATGAACCCTCCTGAGCATGGAGTTGGGGGATTCTCTACCTCCCACCACCAGGACAGCCCAAAGCACCATACCATACTCACAGGCCACACTTAGTCGGACAGTCCTTTGTGTGCTCTTTCTAGAGAAGTCCAGCTGACATGTGAGCTCAGTATCATGGTGTTGACGTCCCGGGATAAAGCTCAGCACTGAGTAACTGGATGTGTGTGGTCTGCTTTCTTGGAAGGAGACAGCATCCCCCATCCAGGAGAAAGAAGGAGCTGGGCATTGGTTGAAGGTCCAGGAAAACAAGCAGACAACGGTCACTGGCTCCCCAGGCTCCAGGATCTCAGGAATGAAGATATCTGGCTTCTGAGTCAGGGCTAAGAGAGAAGAGAGAGAGGATGCTAATCCCCTGACTCCAGCTGCTCCTCCCAGAAGTCTTCTTTGCATCACAGTTGATCTGCCACTGTCCCTCCCCCAGTGAGCGACAAAGGTTCCCTGCTATGTCTACAACTCTTACCTTCCACTTGCAGCACGAACTCCTCCTTGAAACTGAATTTCTCAGATCCTCTCTCCATCCGGAAGAAATAGCTTGTTGAGTCTCCCCACTGAACATCTTTGATTAGCAAGGAACAGTTCTTTTTAGGGATATCCCCCAAGAGCTGGAATCGTCCTCGGGCATCCCACTCTAACACTTTCTCTTTGTTATTTGTGGCCACTGGATATTTAAGTGATGATTTTCTGATGCCTTTGAACCAGTAGCCATAAGCTGGGGAACGGCTAACCCATCTTCCCTCTGGGGAGGAGAAGGAGCAGGGCACGAAGATACACAGACCCTCCTGCGCCTTCACAATGCTCTGCACTTGTAGGAAGTAGCTCTCCATCTGACCTTGAGACCCTGTCAGAGACAGGCATAAGCTTTAGCCCCAGCCCCAGCCCCAGCCCCAGCCCCAGCCCCAGCCCCAGCCCCAGCCCCAGCCCCAGCCCCAGCCCCAGCCCCAGCTCCAGCCCCAGCCCTAGCCCCAGACCCAATTTGGGACACTCTGGCCTTGGACCCACTCACCATCCAACAGCAAGGACAGCAGGAACAGCAGCAGTGACATCGTGGCCTTAGGGGGATCTTGGACTTGCACAAGTTGGCCTCCTTCCCAGCTGGTCTGTGTTTGATTGGAGTGAGAGAGAAGGGGAAATGTAGGCGGAAGCTGAGCTCTGGGTACCGGTGCAAGACGAACTGCAAGTTCTGAGCCCATTGCATATCCCTTTCTCTCCAATCCCTTCTCCCACACACCCACCTGCCTACTCCATGTTCTATGGAGCATTTGGCCCTTGGACATTTGGAACAGATTCTTCCCAGCCCTCTCTAGTGGCTGGGAGGGAGGGGACAGAGCTATGTCTGGCCTGGGCACCTTGCTGTGGGTGAATACAAGTTGGGGCTTTTCTTTAGGTGCTAGGTCAGTAAGAAAGCAGAAGTAAGAGTTTTGGTTGGTGCCTCTTGAAGTGAGTCCTGGTGGGTGCAGGAGAGCGAGACCTCCTGGCTAAACTGATGTTCAAATTTAAAAACAAACGGGTAGTCACTATATCTCTTGGTATGAAAATGTCTCAAATACCTTATGAGTCCTATTTACACTTAAAAGAAGAGGGGAAAGAAGGGGAAAGAAAAAGGAGGAAAAGAAGAAAAAGCTTGGTTTTGTATGATGTTTAAATGTAACTGGATATTTCTCACTATGCTTTTTCTTTTTTCTTTGCTTCATGCTAAATCAGATAAATATAGACCAGTCTTAGTTCTATCCCTTCAACTTCCCTTGTGAGCTACTGACACTTTGAACTCTAAAAGTACCCACAGGCGTCATACATTTCAACACAGTTCCCTGCTTCTCCTTCCTCTTCAGAGAACTGAATTTTCCATTTGTAATTTATGCATTGATGAGGTTTTCCATATCTGGGGCTGACGATGTTACTAGGAACCAAGCAACCTAAAGGGTGCAATGTGTGTGTGTGTGTGTGTGTGTGTGTGTGTGTGTGTGTGTGTGTGTGTATAATAAACTTGAAGAGCTTCCCACAGGCTCCTGTGTTTGAAGCTTGACTCATTGTGGTGCTTCTTTACAAGTTCACAGAACCTTTGGTTTGGGAGTGAAAGTTAACAGAGGTGGGTCACTGTATGTGTGTAGGGAGGAGACCTCTGAGGGCTAACACTCTGCCCTGATTCCTTCCCACCCCTTGAGTTATGGCCAGCTGCCTCATGCTCTCAACATAGAAAGGAGCCAGTCGGTCCCCATACCATGCTTTTCTTATAATAGTGGACTGTACTCTCTGACCTGTGAGTCAAAATGCTTCCGTCTTCAGTTTCTGCTGTTAGAGATCTGCTCACAGCAACATCTTCTCCACGATGCTGCCTTCTTACCTGCTCTTTCTTTTACTTTGTGTGTGTGTGTGTGTGTGTGTGTGTGTGTGTGTGTGTGCATATAAGTGTAGCTGCCCTTGGAAGCCAGATGTGTTGGATCCTCTGGAGCTGTAGTTACAGGCAGTTGCGAGGTGCCTGACATGGATTCTGGGAACTAAATTCTAGAACACTATGAGCTTTTAACCTCTGAGCCATCTCTCACCTCTGAGCCATCTCTCACCTCTGAGCCATCTCTCACCTCTGAGCCATCTCTCACCTCTGAGCCATCTCTCCATCTCTGAGCCATCTCTCCATCTCTCTACCTTCCCTTACTTGTCAGTCCCAAAATGACTCTTTGAATCACGCCAAGACTCGTGTTCATTATCTGCCTCTGTGTGTCCATGGACCAGGCACAGTGCTTTATGGGAAAGAAGTACAATGGTGAATTCCACAAGGTGTATGACCTCAGGGCTCTCTGGCTTGATAAATGAAGAACTTGTAAAATTCAAAACCTCATAATCTGGGGGCACAAGGGTAAGCATTCATGGCCAGACCTTATGGAAGGAGTGGTCATTTATTCTGGGTAGAAGGAAGTCACAATAGATGTCATGGAGGAAGTGACCATCAGATGTTCCTGCCTGCATCCCTGTAAAAATAATCTTTTAACTATTTGAAAAAAATTTTTTGATTATTTGAAAAATCATATATCTATACAATGTACACTGATCATATCTATCCACTACTATTTACCTCCAAATACCCCCTAGTGTTTCCCATCCTTCTCCCACATTACGTAGCAGATAAAATCCTCCACCCCCTAGAGGAGCTCATTAGAGCATAGGGTATTCTAAAGAGAGAGGAAATATTCCATTCTGTAAAGAAGCATGTTCAGTAAATAAACTTCTCAAGGGCTTCAGGAAGTCTCTGAAACTGAATAGATTCATTAGATCGCTTCTTCTCCAGGCATATATAAGCAGTAAGGACTTATGAGAGATGCTCTCACATAAACTGTGCAACCTAGAAGAGGCTCAGATCAGCTTAGCCACCCAGAAGAAGCAGAAACCAGGTGAGCTGCTTGGAATAGACACCTTCTAACCTGTTGAGCTGCCTGCAACCTGTTGAGTTGTTGCAGTTCATTCTAGGTTTCATTTTGGTGAGCTGTCACCCATGCTAGGCTGGGCTTTGGTGATGGAGCTGCCTTCAAGTCAGTTTTTTTTTTCCTCCTGGGTATCTAGATTCTCTCATTGGTTCCCTATAAGAGGTAAGAATGTGTGTGTGTGTGTGTGTGTGTGTGTGTGTGTGTGTGTGTGTGTGTGTATCATGTCATACGAATAGTGTCATGCTATATTTCTCAACTTCATGTGGTTATTTTAAAAAACAGGCATTGAATCACGTTAGTGCTGCCCATGTGTCCATGCAGCCATTTCCTGGAGCAGAGACACCTCACTGGGTGATTGTTGCATTTCCAAAGGTTAGTGACTCTCCCTTTGGAGCCATCAGCTGCCAAGAGCTCCTCTACTAGGGATAGGGCCCTAGCATCTTCCTCAGTCCGTGTTGGACTGGAATTTTTGCTGGTTTGATCATTGCAATACGTTTCATTCTCATGTCTGCTAGACTAGCCTGCACAAAGTGTAGTAGGAAAGCACAGTGGTCGCTGGGTTTTTCCTCCAGAGATATAACCAATTATGGACTAACAGTATAAATAATGTATCTATCCTCAGTATGCAGATTTTGTCCTGACCAATACTCCTCAAATACTAAGCATGCATAGAGCTTGCACTGTATCAAGGATCTTATATAATTCAGAAATGACTTAAAGTACATGAGAGGATATACAGAGACTAGTTGCCATCACTAAATCTATTTTCTTTTTGCCTACTATTATCATCCATCCATCCATCCATCCATCCATCCATCCATCCATCCATCCATCCATCCATGCATCCATCCATCAATCTATTCATCTATTCATCTATCTATCTATCTATCTATCTATCTATCTATCTATCTATCTATCTATCTATTATCTATCTATCTATCTATCTATCTATCTATTATCTATCTATCTATCTATCTATCTATCTATCTATCTATCTATCTATCTATCTATCTGGTGTTGCTATGTATGTAGCCTTCACCAGCTGGGAACTTATTACTTAGCTCAGATTGGTCTTGAACTCAGGATTCTTCTGCCTCAGCCTCCTGAGTGCTGGGATTATAGGCATGCACACCCCCATCCACAGTGTCATTGTTAACTTCAGTTGTTACTTGACACTCCTGAGAAAATCTGGAGAATTCTCTCCATTGAATTGACCTGTGGGCATGTCTATGGAGCATTTTCTTAAGTGCTGATTAATGTAGGAGGGCCCAGGCTATGGTGGGCAGTACTATTTCTGAGTTGGTGGTCCTGGGCTATAAAAGAAAGCAAGCTGAACAAGCCAGAGGGAAGAGGCCAGCAAGCAGCATTCCTATGTAGTCTCAGCATCAGTTTCCTCCATGTTCCTGCCTTGGCTTCCCTAAGTGATGGACTGTGACATGAAGTGCAAGCCAAACAAACTCTTTCCTCCTCCAAGCTGTTTTGGTCAGTGTTTTTTTTCACGGCAACATATAGAAACTAAGAATATAGAATTACTCATTTTTATTCATTAAACTTATTCTTTGATAATTTCACAAATGTATATGATAAATTTGATTACTCTCTCCTCCATCCTCTGTATATCCATTCCATCCCTGCCAACCTCCCTCCTACTTGAAGATCCCTTTCACACATTCATGTCTTTTTGTTTTGTGACCCACTGACTTTAACCAGGACCATATGTGTGACCATGAGTTTGGAACTTCCACTGGAGTCTGGTGGCTTACCAGTAAGTACACAACTGAAGGCAGTGACTCCCTCCCTCCCTCCCTCCCTCCCTCCCTCCCTCCCTCCCAGAATCTGTCAGCAGCTTGCCCATGTGGTAGCAGTCAAAGAATGACACATGGTGAACAATGCCTTGCAGTACTATGAGAGAGGCTATAAGAGAAATGGCTGCCATCCTGCATGGCCTTGGTGGGGACAGAAAGACATGGTTCTGGCCCCTGAGACAGGGCCATCAGGTATGGGTGTCTACAAGTGTTGATGGCTGCTGTGGGTGTAGGAGTTGCTTGTATAATAATGTATATATTCCTCTGAGGAATGTCCTTCCTGTTAAAGTTTATGACTCCATGATAATTAGAGACAGCACATGTCTGGGAGTTGGTAGTGTGTCTTAGCAAAATGACAGTAGGCATTACCACAGCCAATTTATGAGTAAGTGTGGATTGAACTCAGGGCTTTGTGCCAGCTAGGCAAGAACTACTAACTGAGCTACATCACAGCCTTAGATCACTACCCATTCTATATGAGATTTGAACATTCTTATGTGGTCCTGGGATCACTATCCCATGAATACAGAGAGATGAGAAAACAATAGACCATGTGGCTGGAACCATAAACATTTACTTCCTTATAGTCCTTGGAGTTGGACATCTGAGATTAAGGAGATTGGTGGCACGAACTGGTTTCTTCTGAGGGTACTCTTTCTTGGCATGTAGATAGCAGTCTTCTCCTTGTGTTATCGCATGGTATGGAAGTTTAAATATGCTTGACCCAGAGAGAGGCACTATTAGGAGGTGTGGCCTTTTTGGAGTAGGTGTAGCCTTGTTGAAAGAAGTATTGTTGGGGTTGGCTCTGAGAGAGCTTCCACATTGCTGTTTGAGGATGCCAATCTTCTCCTAGCAGCCTTCAGATGAAGATGTAGAACTCTCAGGTCCTCCTGTACCATGCCTGCCTGGATGGTACCATGTTCCTGTCTTGATGATAATGGACTGAACTTCTGAAACTGTAAGCCAGCCATAATTAAATGTTGTTCTTATAAGAGTTGCCTTGATCAGGTGTGTGTTCATATCAGTAAAACCCTAAGACACATGGTTTTCCCTGTGTGTGTATGTGTGTTTGTGTGACCTAATCTCTTGTAAGGACACTAGTCATGTTGGAGTAGGGATATTGAGGGCTTGGATATGGAATGTTCCTTACAGGCTCATGTTTTGAATGATTGACTGCCTTTTTCTTCCCACCCTCAGCCTGCCCTTCTCCCTGTATAATCTGCTGGCTGGAGACGAGATGTAAGTCAGATCTCTAGGATATTGTATTAGCTGATTTCATGTGTCAACTTGACACAGGCTAGAGTCATCAGAGAGGAAGGAGCTCCAGTTGAGAAAATGCCTCCATAAGATCTGTCTGTAAGGTATTTTCTCAATTAGTTATCAATGGACGAGGGCCCACCCCGGAGACATAGCCCTGGGCACTGGCAGAAATGGCTGATTACTGAGCACAGCCGCTTAACTGCAAGTTTTCTCAAAGCATCCTTAGCCCCCACAGTGGCCACCTCCTCACCTCCCTTTCTCTTTTCAGTTATTGACAATAAGAGGGGTTTCTTCTAACCCAGCTCCTAGACCTTTGAACAGCAAGATCACTTTGATCTTAGTTAAATATCAGTGTTATTCTCACCCCAGTCTCCTGCATCTGTCAGCATCTGAGGCTGACTCTCAGTCCCCACCTTGACACATCATCATCATCTGTGACCACAGGACACATCTCTAGACTCTCCTGACAGGTGGTTCTGCTCAGTAGCTTCTTCTCACGGCTCTCTTGCTTCTTCTGCCTCATGCCTCTGACTCTGAATGATGGAGACTTTAGTGTATTTTCTATGGGCTTTCCTTGTATTTGTGGTTTCGACCACATTAAACCTTGATATGGAGAGTCCCCAAACTCCATTCCATTTGGACCCTTCCCCTGACTCCAGGCTCTGTTGTCTACTGTCCATCTCCACCTTATATATCAGAGGCTTGCTCCTCATCCTTGTAGGAACTAGTGTGCTACGCATGGCTTTCTCCATCCGCAGGGCTGGCTGGGTGAGTCATTGGCAGCCCGATTCTTTAAATTACTCGTGGCAACCACAGAATTGCAATGTGTGACCTCTATGGTCATCCATGACATCTAGAAATGCCCATGAGTCATCTGACAGCGATGACACATATGAGATGGAGGCAGCAAGCTGTTTTGGTAAATGACACAGACATTCATTTACCTATTGAGTCGTCCCTCAGCTATATAGAGAGAAGCGATCTCATCCAGCTCCCTCATTTGGACCTGGGCTGTGTCAACACCTTTCTTGTAGTTTTATTTTGGTCTTAAAAACAGAATCTCCTCATGTATCTCAGGCAGGCCTGGAACTTGTCATTCCTGGCCTCACCCTTCAGATATTGGCACTACACGCTATATTCAAATATATCACTGGCATTATTTGTGATATAGTGCAGAGAAGGAATTGGTGGGAGGTAGGAGGCACAGGGGCTGGATCCTGATTGGGTAGGGAACCCAACTACCATTATAGAGATAAAGCTACATCAGAAAAGCATATTCAGGCATGTGCTGACTGTGTCTGTGATATTCTGATCTGGGATCTTGACCCTGGAGGTGCTGCTTCTCTAGGGAAGAGAATTTCTATGGACAATGAAAGACTTGGCTGCATGTCCACCTTTCCCATGCATACTAACCCAATTACATCCTTTAGGGAGCTCTGACACAACGAATCTCTGTCCTTTTACCCCACAATCCCACATTCATTTACCCGGTGAATACACAGCCTTGATATTGAGAGTGGCTAATCTAACCTGCCAAGTCTGCTCACCCTGTTCCACTCATTCCTTCCCATGAACTCCACAGTCAGGGCCCTTGTCTATGTTGTTTCCTCACAGACACAGTCAGCACATGCCTGAGCATGCTTTTTCTCTCTATAATGGTACTGATGATGAACAGACCTTACATCTGCCTCATGTGACACATCTCAGCAAGCCCATCCTTCCTAGAAAGGGATTTCAATTCTCTCCCTCTAACCCCATAGCAAAGATCTAGTAATTGTCAGACCTCTCTTTGCCTAAAGGCTACACATACATGACACAACAAGGAGGAAGCAGTAAGCTCACATCTCTGCATCCTTGACGGGATGATACCATGTGCTCCCCCAACCCCTGATAAGGAAGTGTCCAAAGGCTGACAGGACTCTAGGATTCCTGTGGCACTTACCTGGGAAAGTGACCTAGCTGCAGGGTGCATGAGGCTCATGCCCACTGCAGTCCTGGCTGCTTTCTGATCTGTGTACCTTCACTCTAGTGGGAGACAAAACTCTTGGCCTGGTTTCCTCAAGCAGGAGGTCCCAGTCATGATTTTAGAATGTATGAAGATGACAGCTCTCAAGAACACTTGTCCAGGGTTCCTCATGACATGACTGTGACAAGGACTACTCTTACTTCCTAGACATCTAGATAGGGACCAGACCTGTGCTTACTGGTGGCTGCCACCTAGGTTCTCAACACCCCACAGCCTGTGGTCTGGCCACAGTTTCTCATGGTCCTCTAAGGCCCTTCATCTTCACGTCTCCACTCCCCTGTCCCTCACTCAAAGCTCAGGCTCACATGAAGAAAATGAGACAGATGCTAACAGTGAGCAGGCCTGAGACACTGGTGCCCCCGGTGGCTCCCAGAACCACTCCTAAAGCTGCCTTTGTTCCTAGGTTCCCTGCTGAAGGAAAAATTTAAAAAAACCTGAATGAGCTCTGATCTCAACGAGCCCTTCCACAGTCTTCATCTCTGGAATGGGGCCCAGATACTAAGTCTATTTCCACCTTAGCATCCCAGCTTTTTCTAGAATTTCAGATTAAAGCACAGAGCCCAGCTGAGCCCTCTTGTTCAGGCCATATTCCTGTCCACTAAACTCCCATCTTTCCCGGGGCCCATATTTCTCTCCACTCAGAATCTCATGTCAAACACACAGACAAATAATGGGGAGGGACGTTCTCCCCTAGAGCACTGGACAGATGCTGAGCGTTGGTGATGTATTGTTGGAATCTGAAAGTCTCCATGAGGGTTAATGTTTCATTCTTTATGTTCTAGTTATAAGACTTCCTTCTGAAGTTTGTTTTTCTTGTAAGCAAGCAAGGATGTTAGGATATGGGGCAATCTGACTTCCTAATTAGTAGCTGTTGGACTGTCTCTTGCTCTTCTGGCTCATTTGAGCAAAAGGACTGTCAGTTAAGCAGCCAACTAGCTAGTCTATGTTTACGCAAGCGCCAGACAACTGCAGCACTTCCCAGGCTCACGAATGTTTGTTTTGGTTCCTGGGGAAGGGGTGTCTTTGGAATAGTTTGTAGGAGACATTTTGCTTTTACAATTTCCAAAGAACTCCAAACCATTTTGACTGGGACCAGAGTGGGAGCATATTCCCCAGTGGCCAAAAAAAAAGAAAGGAACCCATGTGAAGAAGTGAGGCTATAATTGGACCAAACATCTTCTTATGCTGTAGACAGAGGCTGCCCTGGCTTCCTTCAGAGTGGCTGGGAAACATAAGTGTCACCGTCTTAGGTTCAATTAAAAGCTTCTCTTGAATTTTCTTTCTAGTCTTCTTTCCGTTGCATAAGCTGAGCTGGTACCAAGAATAAAGAAGCAGAAGAAAGCCTAGCAAGGGTGTAGGCAGATGAAAGTGGAAGAAGTATTGGTCAGTCAGCATACAATGTGAAAGGGACAAGACAGCCAACCTTCTGAGAACTGGACACTTT
Source organism: Mus minutoides (assembly GCA_902729485.2). Classification (NCBI taxonomy): domain Eukaryota; kingdom Metazoa; phylum Chordata; class Mammalia; order Rodentia; family Muridae; genus Mus; species Mus minutoides. Next base: position 116,917 of record LR756408.1, on the reverse strand, counting down.
CAGAGTCTCCAGCGTGGGAAGAAGAGGCCATCGGAGGGTGAGATAGCAAGAGAGGGTAGAGAGCTGAGAATAAGCTGAGAAGGAAGTTAAGAATCTGTGAGGAATCAGAAGACAATACAACCCAAGACCCCCAGAAGATATCCAGAGAGCTTTCAAGGCAGACAGATTCCAACATTCTAAGCCTAGAAAAGAATAGTAATTCTTATAGGGCCAATGGTTTTGACACTGGTGGGTTGCAGGAGAACTGGAACACTAAGGTTTCTATCTGTCTCTGCTCCAGCTGTCCACACTCACTGCTTCCAAACACCCAGGGATCAGGGATCAGGAAATCATGAAGATATTTACAAGCTTATTGACCAGCTATAGTTTCTATCTCAGCAGATCAAAGAGATCACCCCAACTATGTGTTGGCAGCAGCAGGACCAGAATCCTGCTCTCCAAAGCAGTCAGCTACAGACAGACTCTCTTTTCTTCTTCCCAAAGATGCTGAGTCCCTCTCCTGGTCTCTTTTGCCCATCCCTCAGGATCAGTGCGGACATTTGTGCCTACAGAAGAGGCTAGAAGAGAATAGTTAGGAGGGTGATTGTTGGAGCTTTGAATCAGACCCAGAGAGCCCTTAGGGTACTATGCGGCAGTCCCTCCTGGGATCCTCCTACCCAGAACCAGCTACCTATCTCGGCATTTCTTATCTGTGCTGCTGAGGGAAACTCCCTGCACTGATAGGTGCTCTGTCCAGTGGAGACCGTCTGCCATTAACAGTGTGAATAGAGCAGGTTTGTGCAGAGGTCAGGGTTAAGAGCATGAGGACTGGAGGCAAATAAAAACAACAGTAACAATAATGATGATAAGAAAACATCCCCAAGAGACTTTTAGAGTTGAGGTAGCTTTCTGTTTGACTCCACAGTGGAGGAGCCCATCATACACATACCAAACCCAAGGTCATATGAAACCAATAGAGGACCCTGATGAGACCGGTGGACTCTAGGTGAGAGTGACGTGTCTATGCATGTTCATCCTTTGTGACAATGGAGCATCTTATGGTAACACAGGAGGCTATATACACTCGAGGGCAGCAGGTATGCAGGAAATCCTGGTATTCAACACTCAATTCTACTATGGAACTTAAGCCAATCTGAAAACTAACAATCATTTTTAAAATTTCTCCAGGAGGTTCTCTGACTGGAGGTAAAATATCTGCATAGAGGGATGGGGAAGAAGCTGCTGGTCTTTCATGAGTATATCTGCAAGTACCAGAGATCCCTGAGGAGGAGGCTTGGTGAATGATTCATACTGAACCTTCTACACTAAGTCTGAGCAAAGCTGGTTTAGCTGAGATCCCAGAAAGGCTCCCCATCTTGAGAGGCATGGATTAGGAGTTCTCTGCAGCATGTGCATGAAGAGTGGGATTCACTCCTCACTTGGGGTGAGCCTGAAGTAAGGCAGAAATCTCTGATACCATTCCAGAAATCAGCCTAGAAGGATATAGTTTGTGCCCTTCTGTGTCTCTAGTTCAGCGGGTCTTCAGGATTCACCCACATTAGTTGTCTAGCCCCACTTTCCTGTCTCTATACCCACATGGACAGAATGTTCCACCTTTACTCACAGGTTACATTGAGCTGGGTGGCCTTCTCTACAGTGTATTTAGGTCACCCAGCAGGTGAGGTGGGTGCCATGGTCCTGGGGTCTGGCCATGAGTGTCAGCACTGAGGATATGGTGATCTTGGGGCCCAGGGAGGTGAGGACAGGTGACATCCAGGAGAAGATAGGGATGTCCCCCTCTCACAAGTGCAAGACACAGAGCAGGCTTCTGGGACAGCCAAGCTCCAGGGCCTCCAGCAGGAGGGCATGGGGTGTCTACATGGGACCTGGTGAGGAAAGGGAATCCATGCAAGATCAGGAAGTGGGTGAGGTGCAGCTGTGAAGAAAGCCCTGGTTCTAATGTAACTCTCATCAGATTCCTGATACTCCAGCCCCAGCCACTTCCAGAATGGGGTCCCATTCCAAACCTGTGGCACCTGTGATCTTCTGGAATAGTTAGAGCCCACAACTTATCTGTCAAATGCATAGACATTCACTTCTCATAATAACTCCATTGTGAGCTTCCTTTCTCTCCTAGGAAGAAGTAGGAACCGTTGTCACCTCTTTGTGTATCTCAGATATCAAGAGAGCCGCTGTTGTTCTGCCTCTCTAATTAGATGGAATTGGCCCTGGGAGGCCTTCAGCACTTGCTATTCTGCCTTGTTTGTGGCCACTGGAGACACTGGAGACTTGCATGAGCACCTGTGTGGAAGGAGTAGCTATAAACCTGAAGGGACAGGCAAACGTGCATGGTGCAAGGACAGAGACCCTCCTGTACTGTCACCAACTCCAACACTTCTAGCTTATATTTATTAACATCCTTGCACTCTGTGGCAATGGCTCTGAGTTTCCAGTCTCCTACCCACACCAAGAGCAGTAAGCAAACACAGTTGTATTGAGAAGGATTCCTGAGCTTCTGTGAGTGAGTGGAGATGGGAGATAAGGTGCAAAAGAAAGTGTCGCAGAATCCACAAGAGCTGGAAAGAAGCCAGAAACTTCAGTTCACAGAAGAACAACCACAGAAGACCTCAGCTCTGCAGATGAAAACCCTGAGGCCAAGACCTTTAAAAGATGTTTGAGAGCCACCTAAAGTAGAGAGAGGGAGGGAGAGAGAAGTGGAGGGAGGGAGGAGATCCTATCACTGAGCTGGTTCAGACACAGGGAACATATCAGGTCCTCCTACTCTGAGTCACCATTTTTAATTTCTTGCAGGGCTGTGGATCCAACACTGGGCCTTTCATAAACACCTTGTCAATGAACTCATCACTGGCCCTTGGTGATTCTTGTACTTGGCATCCTGATGCAGATCAGGCTGGCCTTGAAGTAGCTTTCCATCTCTGTTGCTGCACCTGTAGCCCCATTGTTTCCTTTTGTTATTAAGCTGTACCTTGGCTTACATGTATAGAATGCATCATATATCTCTCACTCCTGTCCTCTTATCTTCCTCTCACCTGTGTCATCCCTCACCCTACAAGTCGTTTCCCCACATCAATGTCTTATTGGTTTGTTTTGTGACCCATCACTTTTAACCAGGACTGTCTGTATCTCTACAGGCTTGGAGTGATCCATTGGGGCCTGGGCTCATCCTTGGGTACTAAATTGAAGACACATGTCCTCCCTCAAAATGCATGAGAGAAAAGAGTTCTACAACTGTTTGGTACACTGTGACTAACAGCAAATTGGGGAGGAAAGAGCTTATTACATCTTATTGCTTTCAGGTCATACTCTGTCACATACTCTGTCAAGACAAGAACTCAAGACAGGAACCTGGAGACAGGAATTAAAACAGAGGCCATGAAAAATTGCTGCTTCCTAGTCTTTTTTTCCTTGGTCAGGTCAGAACACCTGCCCAGAGATGATACCTCCCACTGTGGACTGGGCCCTCTCCCATCAGTCAGCAGTCAAGAAAACATCCCTGTGCTGGAGAGATGGCTCAGTGGTTAAGAGCCCTGACTGCTCTTCCAAAGATCCTGAGTTCAATTCCCAGCAACCACATGGTGGCTCATAACCATCTGCAATGGGATTGATGCCCTCTTCTGGTGTGCCTGTACACAGCAACAATGTACTCACATATATTAAATAAGTAAATAAATATTTTTTAAAAGAAAGAAAGAAATTCCTCAGTTGAGGTTCCCTTACTCAGGCGACTCTAGTTTGTATCAGGTTGACAAAAAACTAACCAACACAGAGAGGTGTAGGACCCCCATATGTTCCTTTCCAGTCTGTGATTGACTGTGGGCAGGTCCCCTCTCATACAGGCAACCACAGCTGCTGTGAGATCTTATTTGCGATGACAACAAAATGTCCTGAAGACAGCACTTCCCCGCCAACACTCAATTCCTGAGGGGGCTTTCTGTGCTCTAGCTGGGGGCCTCATGCCTGCCTTCACAGTGGCCCAACCCACTCTCCACTCAACAGGTGGTGGGTACTGAAGGATGCAGGATGCTACAGAGCTGTGGTGAGTGCCTTGGCAGGAGGAGGGTTGTTGGGTAACTGAAGCCTACATTGATTCATTCATCCATTAATCAAACATTCACTGATCTCTAAGCACGGGTGAGGTGCACACAAGAAGACATTCTCATGCTTGGGTCCCCTATCCACGGATCATGCAAGTTATCTTAAGAACCTGGTGTGCACGATCATAGAGTAACTGGGTTTGTGTCTGTTGGAGTTTCTACCATCAAGCTCTCTGCAGCAGCTGTGCCGTATCACATTCTCAGCCATGATACCCTAGAGTTTCAGTTCCTATGCCCACTTCAGAACTTGCCACTTCCTACTTTTAGCAATTATGCATTAAGTGGGTGTGAAGCAACGTCTCATTTCGGTTTTAAGTTCCTATTGGCGTGTTGTCGTGTGTGACTGATTTGATTTGATCTCATTTGGCCCTCCATTGCCCTCTCTTCTTTCTGTCCCCTCAACATCTCTACTGGTCTCTGTCCCACTTCCATAACATTGTGCTTTTTCTAGATTGTGCACACAATGGACAATGTTTTTCAAGACCTGTAGTTCTCAGTCTGGCTTATTTCACCTAACAGGATGATGCCCTCTCCCCTCCAAAAATCCACCATGCTTTATTGTTTGCATTACAATGAAAATAATATTTTTGATTATGACTTAACTTTTAATTTTCAAAAAGTTTTATCTCTGTGTGTGAATGTGCATGTTCTGTGAAGCATGTTGAAGTCAGAGGCCAACTTGAGTTGGTTTTCTCATTCCACCATAACTTTGAGGAATTTAGCTTAAGCTCATGTCTTCACACTTGCATGGGAAAGGCTTTTACTCCATGAGCCATCCACCAACTGCTTTTTGTTTGTTTGTTTTGACAAGGTTTAAAAAAAAAAACAGGTTGGCCTTGAATGCGCTATATAGCCAAGGTTGATCCCAAAGTCCTAATTTGTCTGTCTTCACTTACCAAGTGCTAAGATTACAAGTGTGTGCCACCACATATGTTATATGTGAGTCTGGGGATAGAATTCAGGGTTCTGTGCAAGGCAGGCCAGCACTCTGGCAACTGAGCCACATTCCCAGCCTCCATTTTATAGTTCTGACTTGATATATGTTAAATATATTTACTTACCTACTTTGTGCTTCTCTCTCTCTCTCTCTCTCTCTCTCTCTCTCTCTCTCTCTCTCTCTCTCTGTTACCTATGTGTATGTAGGTCATATATGTTCAGGTGCCTACAGAGTGTAGAGGGAGGTTTCAGATCCCCTGGAGCTGGAACTATAGGAGGTTGTGAACTGGCAGATAGGGGTGCTGGGAATGGAACTGAGGTTTGATGGAGGGGCATACACACTCTTAATTGTTGTACCATCTCTTTATCACTCTGGCTTGTATTTCTAATTACCACTGGAGCTTTTTGAAATGTATGTAATTGCCCATATGTGTATCTTGGACAAATATCTATCTTTGACTCTGAACTATTTTTAAGTGGTGCTGTTCCTGTATTAAGTGGTTGATGTAAAAAAAAACACTGAAGTTATTTTTTATTTGTTTATTTTTATTTTTTAGAAGGCTAGGGCTACACAGAGAAACCCTGTCCTTTTTTTTTTTTTAAGATTCATTTATTTCATTTATGAGTACATGGTAGCTGTCTTCAGACACACCAGAAGAGGGCATCGGATCCTGCCACCATATGGTTGCTGGGAATTGAACTCGGGACCTCTGAAAGTGCAAGCAGCTAGTGCTCTTAACTGCTGAGCCATCTCTCCAGCCCATTTGTTTATATTTTTAAAGAAATGATCTCATTTCCAATTCTGATATTGAAATTACTATGTATCTAAAGATGACATAAAAAGCTTCAAAGAAGAAAGAGAATTACAAACCAATTTCCCTTATGAACATAGATTTTAAAATACTCAATAAAATACTTTCAAACTGAATCCAAGAACATATCAAGAAGATCATCCACCATGATCAAGTAGGGTTTACCCTAGAGATGCATGGTTCAACATATGAAATTATGTCACTGTAATTCACCATTTAAACAAAATAAAAGAAAAAAACCACTTGATCATCTCATTGGATGCAGAAAAATGCCTCTGGAAAAAATCCAACACTCTTTTCTGATAAAATTCTTGGATACAAGGGACTTACCTACACATAATAAAGACAATCTATAGCAAGCCAATAGCCAACATCAAATTAAATGAGGAGAAACTGAAGCTGTTCACCCTCTCCATGTCTATTCAATATAGTAATTGAAATTTTAGCTAGAGCAGTAAGACAACTAAAGGAAATCAAAGGATACAATTTGGAAAGGAAGAAGTCAAAGTATCATCATTTGCACAAAAGACAGTAGTACACATAAGCAATCCCAAAATTTTTGCCAGAGAACTCCTACAGCAGGTAAATAACTTCAGCAAATTGGCTAGATATAAGAAAAACTGAAAAAATAAGTAGCCCTTCTTTATACAAACAATAAATGGGCTGAGAAAGAAATCACATGTGTGGTGGTGGTGGCACATGCCTTTAGTCCCAGCATAGGAGACAGAGGCAGGTGGATCTCTGAGTTCTAGCCAAGGCTGGTCTATGAAGGGGGATCCAGGACAGCCAGGGTTACACAGAGAAATGTTATGAAAAATAAAAAATAAAAAAAGAGAAAGGATGGAAGGAAGGAAGGAAGGAAGGAAGGAAGGAAGGAAGGAAGGGCAAGACAGAGGGAGAGAGGAAAGAAAGGAAGAGAAGACACAGAAACAACAACACTCTTCACAATAGCCAACAAAATATATAAAATAACTTGGGGTAACCCAAACCAAGAAAGTACTGTATGACAAGAACTTCAAGTCTTTAAAAAAAGAAATTGAACAAGGTATCAGAAGATAAAAATATCTCCCATGCTCATGGATCAGTAGGATTAACATAGAAAAATGGCCATCCTATCAGAAACATCTACAGACTCAGTGCAATCCCCATCAAAATTCCAACACAAGTCTGCACAGGTGAGAGTGCGGACTGTAGAAGCAACACAGCTTCTGGGACAGACCCCATTTTGGGCTCCAGACATACGGGCACCTTCCCTGCCAGAGGAGAGGTGTTTGCCTGGGAGGACTATGCCTGCAGGAACAGGTGAGGGAGCCATATTGGGTCCCGGGTCTCTCTGAGATCAGTCTGTGCAGGTGAGCGCACAGGCTGCAGAGACAACACATCTTCTGGGTCAGGCCCTATATCAGGCCTTCATCTTTAGCCAGGAGGCAGGTCTGAACACCAGACCCCTGTGCACCTTCCCTGCAAGAGGAGAGCTTGCCTTCAGAGACCACTCTGACCACTGAGAATCAGGAGAGAGCTGGACTCCCAGGACTGCTGACAGAGGCTAACAGAACCACAGGAGGAACAAGCTCCAACCAGAGACAACTATAACAACTAACTCCAGAGATAACCAGATGGTGAAAGGCAAATGTAAGAATCTTAATAACAGAAACCCAAACCACTCACCATCATCAAAACCCAGCACTCCCACCTCAGCCAGTCCTGGATACCCCAACACACCCGAAAAGCAGACTTGGATTTAAAATCATATCTCATGATGCTGGTAGAGGACATTAAGAAGGACATTAATAACCCACTTAAAGAAATACAGGAGAACACTGCTAAAGAGGTAAAAGCTTAAAGAGGAAACACAAAAATCCCTTAAAGAACTACATGAAAACACAACCAAACAGGTGATGGAATTGAATAAAACCATCCAAGACCTTAAAAGGGAAGTAGAAACAAGAAGAAAACCCAAAGCGAGACAACTTTGGAGATAGAAACCCTAGGAAAGAAATCAGGAACCGTAGATGTGAGCATCAGCAACAGAATACAAGAGATAGAAGAGAGAATCTCAGGTACAGAAGATTCCATAGAGAACATGGGCACAAAAATCAAAGAAAATGCAAAATGCAAAAAGACCCTAACTCAAAACATCCAGGAAATCCAGGACACAATGAGAAGACCAAACCTATGGATAATAGGAGTAGATGAGAGTGAAGATTTTCAACTTAAAGGGCCAGCAAATATCTTCAACAAAATAAAAGAAAACTTCCCAAATCTAAAGAGATGCCCATGAACATATAAGAAGCCTATAGAACTCCAAAAAAGAAATTCCTCCAGACACATAATAATCATACAACAAATGTACTAAATAAAGATAGAATATTAAAAGCAGTAAGGGGAAAAGGTCAAGTAACATATAATGGCAGACCTATTAGAATTACACAAGACTTCTCACCAGAGACTATGAAAGCCAGAAGATCCCGGACATATGTTATGCAGACCCTAAGAGAACACAAATGCCAGCCCAGGCTACTATACCCAGCAAAACTCAATTAGCATAGATAGAGAAATCAAAGTATTCCATGATAAAACAAAATTCACACAATATCTTTCCACGAATCCAGCCCTTCAAAGGATAATAAAGGAAAACCACCAACACAAGGACAGAAACTACACCCTAGAAAAAGCAAGAAAGTAATCCTTCAACAAACTTCTTCACTGAGTTATAAAGGGCAATTTGCAAATTCACCTGGAATAATAAAAAACCTAGGATAGCAAAAACTATTCTCAACAATAAAAGAACCTCTGGGGGAATCACCATGCCTGACATTAAGCTGTACTACCGAGCAATTGTGAAAAAAACTGCATGGTACAGCTATAGTGACAGACATGTAGATCAATGGAATAGAATTGAAGACCCAGAAATGAACCCACACACCTATGGTCACTTGGTCTTTGACAAGGGAGCCAAAACCATCCAGTAGAAAAAAGACAGCATTTTCAACAAATGGTGCTGGCATAATTGGCGGTTAACATGTAGAAGAAGGGGAATTGATCCATTCTTATCACCTTGTACAAAGCTCAAGTCTAAGTGGATCAAAGACCTCCACATAAAACCAAAGACAGTGAAATTTATAGAGGAGAAAGTGGGGGAAAGCCTTGAAGATATAGGCACAGGGGAAAAATTCCTAAACTGAACCGCAATGGCTTGTGCTGTAAGATCAAGAATTGACAAATGGGACCTCATAAAGTTGCAAAGCTTCTGTAAGGCAAAGATACTGTCAATAAGACAAAAAGGCCACCAACAGATTGGGGAAGGATCTTTACCAATCCTAAATCAGATATGGGACTAATATCCAATATATATAAAGAACTCAAGAAGGTGGACACCAGAAAATCAAATAACCCCATTAAAAAATGGGGCACAGATCTAAACAAAGAATTCTCAACTGAGGAATACCGAATGGCTGAGAAGCACCTGAAAAAATGTTCAACATCCTTAATCATCAGGGAAATGCAAATGAAAACAACCCTGAGATTCCACCTCACACCTGTCAGATTGGCTAAGATAAAAAATTCAGGTGACAGCAGATGCTGGCGTGGATGTGGAGAAATTGGACATACCAGAGGACCCTGCAATACCTCTCCTGGGCATATATCCAGAAGATATTCCAACTGGTAATAAGGACACATGTTCCACTATGTTCATAGCAGCCTTATTTATAATAGCCAGAAAGAACCCAGGTGTCCCTCAACAGAGGAATGGATACAGAAATTATGGTACATTTCCACAATGGAGTACTACACAGCTATTAAAAACAATGAATTTATGAAATTCCTAGGCAGATGGATGGATCTGGAGGGTATCATCCTGAGTGAGGTAACCCAATCACAAAAGAACTCACATAACATGTACTCACTGATAAGTAGATATTAGCCCCGAAACCTAGATTACCCAAGATACAAGTTGCTAAACACATGAAACTCAAGAAGAATGAAGATCAAAGTGTGGACACTTCGCCCCTTCTTAGAATTAGGAACAAAGCACACATTGAAGGAGTTACAGAGATTAAGTGTGGAGCTGAAACAAAAGGATGGACCAACCAGTGACTGTTGCATCCAGGGATCCATCCCATAATCAGCCACCAAACCCAGACACTATTGCATACAACAGCAAGATATTGCTGAAACGGCCCTGATATAGCTGTCTCTTGTGAGGCTATGCCAGTGCCTGGGAAACACAGAAGTGGATGCTCACAGTCAGCTATTAGATGGAACACAGGGTTCCCAAGGGAGTAGCTAGAGAAAGTACCCAAGGAGCTGAAGGGGTCTTCAACCCTATAGGTGGAAGAACAATATGAAGTAACTAGTACCCCCAGAGCTCATATCTCTAGCTGCATATGTAGCAGAAGATGGTCTAGTGGGCCATCATTGGGAAGAGAGGCCCCTTGGTCATGCAAACTTTATATGCCCCAGTACAGGGGAACGCCAGGGCCAAGATGTGGGAGTGGGTGGGTAGGGGAGCAGGGTGGGGGATGGGGGAGGGTATAGGGGACTTTCAGGATAACATTTGAAATGTAAATAAAGAAAATATCTAATAAAAATTGGAAAACAAACAAACAAACAAAAAACAACAAATGCCATTAAGGATGTGGGGAAAAGGAGACTTTATGTTCTGCTGGTGGGAGTAGATTCTAGTGCAATCATCATGGTAATGGTTAATAGACAGGTCTCTCAAAACGAAATTAAAAAGAGAACTACTCCATGGTTACAATACCACTCCTGAGCCTATGCTAATAGGACATCCTATTGCAGAGAGATTTGCTTATTGGATGAGAAAGGTTCCTATGGGCTCAAATATTTGAGAGCTTGGTCCCCATTTGGTGGAACAGTTTTAGGAGGATTAGGACGTGTGTCCTTGTTGGAGAAGCCCTCTTTTATGAAGTTTCTAAAGTCTATGCTTTGTTTGGTGTTTCGACAACCCAGACACGCTGAATGTGGGCAGTACCAGCCCATAATTTGGGGTCATGTTCAAAGAGAAGGAAGTCAGTTGAAGCAGCAGCATTCATCACTGTCTGCTTCCTGACTGTGTGCAAAGTGACAAACTTCAAGCTCCTGCTCCTGCTTTTCCTCCATGACATATTGTCCCTTGGAACTGTGAACCAGAATAAACCCTTTGTCCCTTAAGCTGCCTTAGTCAGGTACTCGGTCACAATAAAAAAGTAACTAACATAGTTACTATTTGGGAAGCAAATATAAACTCACCAAAGAACCCCATGGGGCAAATGCATCATCCTAGAGGAGAAGCCACTGTGGTGTTTGACTGAGAACGGTCCCCCATAGGTTCATATATTTGAATGCTTGGTCTCTAATTGGTAAAAATGTTTGGGGAGGACTAGGTGGAAAAGGTGTGTCTCTGGCAGCAGGCTTTGAGTTTTCAAATGCCCATGCCATTTGAGTTATCTTTCTGTCTGTCTTGTGGACCTGTCTCAACATGTGAGCTCTGAGCTACTGTTCCAGCACCATGCCTACCTGACTGCTGCCACGATGGCCATGAACTCTAACCCTTTGAACTGTAAGCCCCATATAAACTCTTCTATAAGTTGCTTAAGTTGTGGTGTCTTGTCACAGTAATGTTTTTTAAAAAGTAAGCCACCAATCCACGTTTCTAACTGAATATTCAGAGTGCAAGGGAGTGAAGCCAGTCTCGGTGACCATCAACAGATGAGGATGTGTATACACACAACAGAGTTATATTCAGCAGTAAGGAAAGCTAAAATTATGAAAATTCAGAGAAAGGGATGAGTCTGGAAAGTATTGTAATGAATGAGGTGATCCAAGCTTAGAAAGACAAAAATCACACGTTCTCTGTCAAGTTCAGACTCTCACTTTCAGTGTCTGTGTGAGAGTAGGTACAGATCGGGAGTCTAGTCAGGAGCTCCTGAGAGGAGAACGAGAAGATCTGAGGAGAATGTGAGCAAAAGGACACATACGCCATGAGCCTGAAAAAGGAGCAGACTGGGGAGGGCACGTGGAAGGGAAGGGGAGGGGGACACACTGAAGAGGAAGGGGAGGGCACGGGGAAGGGAGGACACGGGGAAGGGAGGACACAGGCAAGGAGTAGAAAACCAACAAAAACATTTATTTGAGAAATATTATAATGAAATTTAATACTTTTTATGCCGATGAAAAATACACAAGCAGATAGGGGCCAATGAGATGATTCAGCAGGTGATCTTGCTTCCTGGTGACCTGAGTACCTAATCCCTGGACCTCCAAGGTAGAAGGAGAGAACCATCTTCTGTCCTCTGACCTTCACAAGAGTGCCTTGGCATGAGTGTGTGAACACACACACACACACACACACACACACACAGACACGCACACACAGCGAGAGAGAGAGAGAGAGAGAGAGAGAGAGAGAGAGAGAGAGAGAGAGGTGTAAAGAAATTAAAATCAAATAAATGAAAAAAAATTAACCTACTGCATTCCCAGTTTGATGTGCCTGTGAGGACATTGCATTTTCATGAGCTGAGTACATTTTTAAAATTTGTGTTTTCTACATCGTTATAGCATGTTATTGCCATGATTTCAAAGTGAACGTTTATTATTGTAGCTACTCTCCCCCTCCTTCCCTTCTTCCCTCTCTCCATTCCCCTCTATCTGTCTGTCGTCCTGTTCGTCTCTCTCATCTCTTTCTCCCTTTCTTTGCAGCTAGAAGACAGAATGTCTTTATTCAGTTGAACAAACCTGTGGCCATTAGAATGGTGAGCACGTTGCGCTCTGCTTATTCTCCTGTAGGTGGCAGTGTAATGTTTGATCACATAAAAGGCTCTGGAATGTTACAAAGAATTGGTTTCTCAGGAGAGCAGCTTAGCTTTATTTTGTTTAAGGCTTACACAATATAACCCTCCCCATATTTCATTAAAGATGTTTATTAATGTGTTGGTTGTTCATATTTATGAAGTTCTGAATGATATTTCTTTTTGATTCCTTTCTTCTTTTGTTTCTTTTTCTTTTCTTTTCTTTCTTTTTCTTTTTCTTTTTTTTTGGGGGGGGGGAACTTGCTTTTTGTTTTTTGTTTTTAAGACAGAGTTTTACTACATAGGTTTGGCTGACTTAGAAGTCACTATGTAGATTATATTGGCCTGAAACTCACAGATATCCACATTCTTCTGCCTTTCAATTGTTGGAATTAAAGGTTTGTACCATCACACATAATTCAAAGGACTTGTCTGTAATTTTTTTTTTAAATGTGTATGGTTGGTTTGCCTGTTAGGTTATTTGTGGGAAAACAGAAACACTGTATCTCTTCATCCATGCTTTAGGGTGTACCTCTGAGAGACGACAACTGCTAGGGTCCAAGAATCTCCTCACAAACCACAGGAGCACCATGGATCTCAGTCTGACAGGGATAGTTTATTAAGCGTACACTCCAGGACTGGTCACCAGGGCCATGGTCCAGATTCAGGAATTGAACCATGACCCTGAGTTAAAATTTGACAGGGTTTTAAGCCCAGAGTCCACAAACATCTGTGCCAAGTTATTTTACCAATCGGGATTTAGGGCTAGGGGATTTCCTTAGGAATATGTCTTTGTTGTACATTTATCCTGCTCCCATTGGCTGGGGTATTCATCTATGGCAGGAAATGTGTTGTGTAATATTTATGTCCTAACTTGTCTATCAGGATGGGACTTGTCTAACATCCATGTCCCAACTTGCCAACCAGGATGTCAGTTATCCACATACAAGTCTTTTTCTGCCAAGTAGGATGTCAGTTTCCAGGAAGGTCTTAGGAACTTAAACTTTGCTAGACCATTACTCAAAATTGAAGTCTTATCCCAGTTTTCTATATTGGTGCAGGTGTCTCTAATGATGGGGTCCATCCCAGGGGCAGCTTTTCTTGTACATAGGTACAGGAAGTGCTGTTGGACGGTTGGTTCGGGTCCAGGTTTATTGTGGGCAACTATACAAAGCAGTTCTATTGACTTCTATCATGATTGGTTTCCAAGAGCACAGAACATAACAGAATATGTAATCAATCTTAGCATTAGAAAGTTTCCTAGTAACATCAGAAACATATGAGAAAGTTTTGTTTTTGTTGTTTTTAATAATGGCAGGCTACTCAGGTAACAGTTACCTAGGCCTTAATATTTTACCTAACAATAACTTTTTAATAATTCCATAGTTGTCATTCATACAACTAAAAAAAAAAAGCAAATCAAGTGAGATTGCTTAATATCATCACATCCCACATAAAATTTCGCATCAGCAGTTTAAGCTTTCCAACTCAAAGTAGCATGCCGCCCACACCCGAGTATATTTCCTCTTCCCTAATTTGACTCTACTAACTGTGGTTTGTACACATTTTCACCATGTTCCCTTTATAAGCATAACAGAGCCTGAGTCTTTGCTGCTTTGCAAGCGTCTGAGTTTCTGGAACAGGAGAAACTTGGGTGAGAGAGCTCACCCCTGCTGTAGCCTGAAGCGCTTGCTAAACATCATGCTATTTGTCCTTTGTTTTTGTTTTTTGTTTTATTTTGTTTTAGAGACAAGGTTTCTCTGTATAGTCCTGGCTGTCCTGGAACTCACTTTGTAGACCAGGCTGGCCTCGAACTCAGAAATCCACCTGTCTCTGCCTCTTGGGACCAAGTGGTCATGCCTGGACCCTGCCCAGAGACCTCTCTACTAGTGGGTAAGCACAGCTGGCCTGGGGATCTAAGACAGGTTTCACTGAAGATTTCTTCAAAATATTGTGCAGCTACCAGAAATGTGTCACTCTCCCCTTTGGCTTGTCCTGGTAGTTCATTCCTTTGGGCATAATAATAAGCCCATAAGAATTTCATTTGATTATCACTAAAACCCAAGTATCTCCATACAGATAAAGTATCCTTTCCATTTACAGGGTATCTCTTTCCAAGCTCTGAGGTCATCTGTAGGAGGGAGGAAGCCGATGAGGTGTGGGTGGGGTAGACTAAAACCCCATGTTACAGGTGTCAAGGTCAGTGACTATTGCCCAATCAGAGGTGGATTTCATTTGAGGACCACTATCTGTTACTTCATTTATCCAGTCCCCAGCTGATGAACATGTAGACGACCTCCCCGCCTTCAGTAGGATTTCTATTGCTGTGATAAAACAATATGACCAAAAGCAACATGGGGAGGAAAAGGTTTCCTTTCACCTTACAGTTTATAGTCCATCATCCAGGGACGTAAGCACAGGAACTCAAGGCAGGAACCTGGAGCAAGAGCTGATGGGAAAGCCTTAAAGAGGGGGTGCCTACTGACTTGCTCTCTATGGTTTGCTCAGCCTGCTTTCTTACAGAACCCAGGATCACCAGCTGCTCAGGAGCAGCACCGCCCACAGTGGGCTGGACCCTTCCACTTCCACTCATCAATCAAGAAAATGCTCTCCAAACTTTGCTACAGGCCAAACTTATGGAGGCGTTTTCTCAGTTGAGGTTCTGTCTTCTGTGCCAAGTTGATATTAAAAACTAGCCAGCATACCCTTCTCCCAATTTTTACAAGCAATGGATACAGGATATTTTGCTATAAATGTGGACAGGGTAAGACCACTTCAAAGTTGAGGCCTGGGTAGTGACCTAACCTGATCATGACTTATGGACTTATTCAGCCACATGCAAATGAATAAGAATTTATATTCACACATATTACTGATCATCATTTGATATGCTAGACTGATCCTTCGTTCTGAATTTAGTCTAACGGCTGCAAAGATAGAGTACTTCATCATTTCCCTTGCTGACCCAATTCTCTGGGACATTTTGCCTTTTGTATTTCATTTTATGATCCCAATTTTTGATCTCCCATCTTCCCAAGCAGTTAAACAAAGAACTGGATGCAGCAGAGGCACAGTCACCCGTGACACTGAGACAAGAGTTACCAAGACAAAAATCACAGGACTGAGTTCTCCCAACAGACGGTCCCTTTCTGATAATTCCTAAAAGAGAAGCACATAAAACACCAAGCCAGATGTGCCACAATTAGGAGGAGAAGACAAAAGAGGATCCAGTACAGGTGAGCCAGTGAGACAGCTAAGAGGGTACAGTGCTTACTGCCAAGCTTCAGGGCCCGTGTTTGATCTCAGGAGCACGCATGGTGGAAATAGAGAACTGACTCCCACACGTTGCTGTGGCATATACACACCCATCTACACACTGAATTCCATCCCCACCTACAAATCAATAAACAAATTAATTAAATGTCAAAAGGTTTTGTTTAATGCTAGTACTAGTACAGGAAAGGAAACCAATGTCTTTATAATAATACATTGGATGCCTTGGCATCCGCACAAATGGGCTGTATCGAAAAGGCTGGGGATGTTTTCAGCATAGTCCTCATTATTTACATTGGTCTACTGGAGAAGTACCCTAAATATATAGACTTTTCCCCCATGGCCCACGTGAAGTGAAAAGTTAAAAAGGATTAGTCCAAATGGGCATGTTCCGTGTAACCTCGGGATAATAAGCAAGCACCACCACATGTGTACAATTGCTATTTCAGAAAACAGGGCAGAAAGGTGATAGACTGCTGGTCTACTTTGTAGAAAGCCCTGAGTTCAACTATCAGTACCACTAAAGATTAAAGTAACAAAAAACCTACTCTTGTTTTTAAATTGGCTAAATATATGAGCCTGCAGTTGGATACCTCTGATGGGTCCTGTTCTCAAACCCCATCCTTCAAGCTTCTGCTCTGCACTAACGTTGCTCTCCAATGCTTGTCTCCTGTTCTATTAACCCAGTGATGACTGTTCAGATTACCTGCATAAGATTAGATAGCCACCTTTCCTCAGTTTTTTCTTCCTCACAAATTACCAAAGTGATCTGGGCCCCTGAATGAAGCTTTCTATGTTTTCACAACCACTCACCACCCTAAGATGAGGTGATTGTGGAACTGAATGAGTCTCTGTGTCCAATGCATAGGAAGTTGCCTGGCACATGTTGAGTGCTGGGTAGATGAGTGTTTGGCGTATCATAGGGCTGTAGCAGCATGTGCTCAGGGGTGGGTATATCCACCTCTGACACCATCGGAGTCATATTACCTAATTAAGAGATTTACCTTTGTATGATACTTATATGATATTCATTTAACTCATTTCTCTATCTTTTCCCAGAAGAGTAATCAGGGCTTGATATTCCATAATAAGGAGTTTCTGAAAACCTTTCATTTCTAACTGATATGGCAAGTGAAGTCACAGAGAGGGGTCATGTTATTCCATTTTAGAACTGTGGCAGGATGCTGACACTATGAAGACATCAGCAAAACAAGATCCCACTCTTGCATGCTTTTATTGACAAGAATGCTCTAAGCACAGACTGGATTTGAGTGTTAAGAGCCTGGGAAAAACCATTCTTTTCATAGTCCCACCTCATGTCTACAGAAAAGTGAGTTCCAAAATTCTCAGGTGCAAGAAGTGAAGTTGGAAGCCTATCCCACAAACAAGTGAGGAAAACCAAAACCATGTCAGAAAATAACTTAATGATGTTGTTGCATCTGGTCCACTCTCCTCTCTCAACTTTTCTGATGTCAACTGTGAGATTCCGCCAAGAAAAGAAAAATCATGCACAAAGTACCCAGTGAAGGGAAACTCCAAGCCATGAGCAGCCAGTTATACAGCACAAATGTACCGAATGTATGAATGTCCTCATCACAAATCAGCTCTCCATAAACATCAGGTAGTTTGCATTATGGGCAGACTTTTTGTCTGCAACAAAAAGTTCTTCCTTTAGAATTGGGAGTTGACATCCCATCGGCAGACTCCCATTGTCAAGAAGACTTAAGAGTGCTATGACTATGGAAAATTATCCAGTCATACATTCCTAGCTGAAAATACACTACCAAATTCAAAGGGAAGAAAGTCTTGGAAATGCCCTGACTGTGGGAAATCCTTCAGTCACATATTCTAATAGAAGGAACACCATCAAATTAACACAGGAAGAAATCATATGTGTGTTTCAGATGTGGAAAAGCCTTTAGTCAGAAGCCAACACACAGCACACACCAA
Source organism: Mus minutoides (assembly GCA_902729485.2). Classification (NCBI taxonomy): domain Eukaryota; kingdom Metazoa; phylum Chordata; class Mammalia; order Rodentia; family Muridae; genus Mus; species Mus minutoides. The sequence goes on along the minus strand of LR756408.1, from coordinate 99,061 downwards.
AAAATTCATTCTGAGTCCGGGAATCATTCTTCTGACATTGCTCTTGGGATCCAACATGAATGAAAGAAAGCCCAACTTAGTGTGACTGTTCATGTGGTAAGAAAATAAAACCAAAACTGCCAACTGTCCTGCAACTAGAAAGTATATTACTTAACACTTCATTAAAATTCACCTTAACCAAATCAAGGCATTCTATTTATTTTTCTTCTATGACCACCTTATAAAACCTGTCTATTTAAGGGCTGGAGAGGTGGCTCATAGGTAAGGGTACAGTTCCCAGCAGCCACATGGCACCTTACAACCACTTGTAACTCTAGTTCCAGGGGATCTGACACCCTGTTATGTCCTCTGTGCTCTCATGGAACACATATATACATGCATGCAAGACACTCATACCCAGAAAATAAAAATAAACAAAATATATTTTAAAAGAAGTCATAGCAGCCTTATTTATAATAGCCAGAAGCTGTAAAGAACACAGATGTCCCTCAACAGAGGAATGGATACAGAAAATGCGGTACATTCACACAAGAGTACTACTCAGCTATTAAAAACAATGAATTTATGAAATTCTTGGTCAAATGGATATATCTGAAGGATATCATACTGAGTGAGGTAATCCAATCACAAAAGAAGTCACTTGATATGTACTCACTGATAAGAGGATATTAGCCAAGTAACTTAGAATACCCAAGATACAATTTGCAAAACACAAGAAAATCAAGAAGAAGGAAGACTAGCATGTGGATACTTCATTCCTCCTTAGAATAGGGAACAAAACACCCATGGAAGAAGTTACAGAGACAAAGTTTGGAGCTAAGACGAAGAATGTACCATCCAGAGTCTACCCCACCCAGGGATGTATCCCATAATCAGCCACCAAACCCAGACACTATTGCATATGCCAGCAAGATTTTGCTGAAAGAACCCTGATATAGCTGTCTCTTGTGAGGCTATGCCAGTGCCTGGCAAATACAGAAGTGGATGCTCACAGTCTATTGGATGGAACACAGGGCCCCCAATGGAGGAGCTAGAAAAAATACCCAAGCTGGGCGTGGTGGCGCACGCCTTTAGTCCCAGCACTTGGGAGGCAGAGGCAGGTGAATTTCTGAGTTTGAGGCCAGCCTGGTCTACAAAGTGAGTTCCAGGACAGCCAGGGCTATACAGAGAAACCCTGTCTCAAAAAACCAAAAGAAAGAAAGAAAGAAAGAAAGAAAGAAAGAAAGAAAGAAAGAAAGAAAGAAAGAAAGAAAGAAAATACCCAAGGAGCTGGAGGGGTCTGTAACCCTATATGTGGAACAACAATATGAACTAACCAGAACCCCCAGAGCTCGTGTCTCTAGCTGCATATGTAGCAGAAGATGTCCTAGTCGGCCATCATTGGGAAGAGAGGGCCCTTGGTATTACAAACTTTATATGCCCCAGTACAGGGGAACACCAGGGCCAAGAAGTGGGAGTGGGTGGGTAGGGGAGCGGGGTGGGGAGAGGGTAGAGGGAACTTTCAGGATAGCATTTGAAATGTAAATAAAGAAAATATCTAATAAAAAATAATTTTAAAAAAAGAAGTCTTTAAATCATCCTCTGTAGAGTCCCAACTCTTCATTTTCTGTCACTGTCTGTAGAAGAACTGCTCACACAAGCTATAAAATTATAATGATCTTGGGTTTATTCCTTAAAGTGAGGCAGGCACCTTTTCTCCTTCTTTCTGCTATTTCCAAGGTAGAGTATTTAAGAAACAAAGAAATGAAGAGGAGTAGACAGCAGGAAATAATCAAACTCAGGGGTGAAATCAACCATGTGGAAACAAAAAGAACTATCCAAAGAATCAATCAAACCAGGAGCTGGTTCTTTGAAAAAGTCAAGAAGATAGACAAACCCTTGGCCCGACTCACTAGAGGGCACAGGGATAGCATCCAAATCAACAAAATCAGAAATGAAAAGGGAGACATAACAACAGAT
>LR756408.1:56773-96801 GCA_902729485.2 Mus minutoides | reverse complement strand
TCAGTGGGAAGAGAGGCCCCTTGGTTATGCAGACTTTATATGCCCCAATACAGGGGAACGCCGGGGCCAGGGGGTGGGAGCGGGTGGGTAGGGTAGCAGGGCCGGGAGGGGGGAGGATATAGGGAACTTTCTGGATAACACTTGAAATGTAAATGAAGAAAATATCTAATAAAAGTTGAAAAAAAAAAAAAAAAAAGAACTGCAAATTACAACAGCTATGTGTGACTGCCAGATGGTGGATTTAGATGTGTTCCACAGTCTCTGCATATTCCAGGGAATCAAATGGTCAGGGGAATCTGGATAAAACATCATAGATCTGTGTGATCCATTGTACAACACACAAAAGATGCTTTCTTCCTTTCTGTTTATTATGTAACACTGATGTAAAATGCCCATCCCATGATGTTCACTTCAGTTTTATGGTAAAGATGTACAGTATGTCTTCAGTTTTTTTCCTTAAAATTTCCAAGTATTTTCCTCAACTGTACATTATACTAAACTAGAATAAGACAAATGCCAATTTTCTCTGGGAACTTAATCTTGGTTTTCCTGAGAATTAAAACATTTTGATGAATTAAAAAAAAAAAAAAGAAACAAAGAAATGGGAGAAACAAAGAAATGGGAGAAACTTGGGGATTTCCCTAGGCTTCCTTCAAGAATGAGCTAAAAAAAAAAAAGGAACTGGAGTGTACTGAATCACTTGGAAATAGTCCATCTGTCAAACATAGCACTTGAGCTATCTGTTACAGGATGACTAATCCATCTGTCAAACAATGGCACTTGAGCTATCTGTTACAGGATGACTGGAGAAATTCTGTCATTTGGCTCAAGTGCCGATAGAGGAAGTTTTAGCTCACGTTGTGTATTCATTTATACTTAGAATGAATACTTAGTGCAGTATCAAGACATTTTTTGGAGCCTGGATGATGAATGGATTGACAGGCAAAATGCTTGTATAAGCATGAAGACCCGAGTTCTACTTGCAGAATCCACATAAAGGCAAGTACAGTATCTATAATCCCTGACCTCTCACAGTGAGAGAGAAAACCACAACAGAAGAGAATCTCTGGAAGTTTTCAGGCCAATCAGCCCAGCACACACAACTTCAAACAAGAAGAGACCCTGTCTCAAACAAGGTGGAAGGTGACAGATGACACTCAAAGATGTCCTCTGACCTTCACACACGAGCCATGGCAACTGTGCATTTGCACATACATGCGCACGAACACGCATGCATATACGTGAAAAAATACTTTTAAAACTTTGCTGTCAAAAGTAGGCAAGACGTAGACAGCTTCAGATCCTTAAATATGAGTTATAACAAAATTGATGAACTTCCAGGTGAATGCAGTACTTAAGGAAGCGTGGAAGCTCATCTATGTGTCCACTGAATTGGCCTTTGGAATAGAACACAGGGCAGTGCACAGTGATGTGAAACTGTGCTAGGAAATGGTTGGCGTGTGGCTACCGTGCGAGAGGAGCAGTGGCTAAGGGAAAGAGTCATACTAAGATAAGGGTTGGGCTGTAAGATGATTTGAATGACCTTATTCTCAGGTACCTAGCAGGGAAGGAGTGGATCTGTGAGGGTAAGTAGAAAGGACCACCCCCGACACACACACACACACACACACACACACACACACACACACACACACACCCTTTTCTTTTGTAGTGCTCTGCACAGGACATAAGGTCCTGTGGGTGCTAGGTAAAAGACACAATTGCTGAACCATAGCTCTTGCCCCTCAGTAGTGGATTCTAGGAAAGTTCTCTAACAGTGATCTATATGATCAGAACTTATTTTTCTGAAATAGTTTCTATTATAGATTCTACACTATCCTCAAGCTTAAAATCTTCATTCTCCTCTGAGATGCCTGGCTCTCGTATAGTCCAGGCTCACTTAGACCATTGTTGCCACACACACACACACACACACACACACACACACACACACACACACACACACACCCCAAGTTACAAGAATACAGACGAATGTCACCATGTCTACCCTGGACAGAAATTTGTTGTTGGACCTCAAATCACTTTCTACTGTGGCCAGTAGGGCTTACACCTCAGAGGAGTGGGAGGTTGTGGTGCAGGCTGATCACACTCAGGAAATATTCGGTAGCTTCTTAGAATAATAGTCAAAAAGGACCTTATATTTGAATATAAGATTGGAGGGAGGAAGGAGAAAGCCTATTTCACAAGATCCTGTGAGGGCTGGATCTGAAATTGTGTGTGTTGGTAATTTACATCTAGATACAGCATGGGGTTGTTCTAGTTTCCTTCCTGCTGCTGTGATAAGCTGCCCTGTCCAAAAGCAACTTAGGAGAAGAAAAGATTATTTGACTTACACGTGTAAGTTATATATAGTCTGCTATTGAGTCAGGGCAGGAACTCAAGCAGGAACTTGGAAGCATGTCTTTTTGCTATTTCCCACAGCATTGCCTTTAACTAGGAAACCCACTCACAGCCATAGAAGTACAACAGCAGAAAGCATAGGAAAAATGCTTAAACATATATGCAATGCATATCTAATTGCTCAAATGGTTGCTTATACAGTCCAGGCCCACCTGCCTAGGGAATGATATCAACTAAGGTGGGCTTAGCCCTTGTGGTGATTTTTCAAATGAGAATTGCCCCATAGGGTCATATATTTGAATACTTAGTCCCCAGTTGTTGGAACTGTTTGGGAAGGATTAGAAGGCATGGCCTTATTGAAAGTGTGTTAGTGGAGGATGGACTTTGAGATTTCAAACTCCTATGCAATTTCTTCTTCTTCTTCTTCTTCTTCTTCTTCTTCTTCTTCTTCTTCTTCTTCTTCTTCTTCTTCTTCTTCTTCTTCTTCTTCTCTTTCTCTCTCTCTCCCTCCCTCCCTCTCTCTCTCTCTCTCTCTCTCTCTCTCTCTCTCTCTCTCTGACTTTTGCTTTTGGATAAGATGAAAGCTCTCAACACTGCTCTCATACTATTCCTGCCCGTTCCATGTTCCTTGCCATAATTGTCAAGTACTCTATTATCCTCTGGAAACATGAACCCCAAATTAAGTGCTTTTTAAATAAGTTGCCTTCCTCACAGTGTTTTGTTACAGCAATAGAAAAGTAACTAAGACAGCCCACCTACGTCAACTAACAGGACAATCTCCCAGAGAAATGCCAACAAGGCATTTTGATCTAGGGAGCTATTCAAGGGCCTTTAATCCCAGCACTTGGGAGGCAGAGGCAGGAGGATTTCTGAGTTCGAGGCCAGCCTGGTCTACAGAGTGAGTTCCAGGACAGCCAGGGCTATACAGAGAAACCCTGTCTAGAAAAAAAAAAAAGACTTTTCTTGGACATAACTCTAGTTTGTGTCAAGTTGACAGTTAAAGATAACTTGTAAAGGGATGTTGTTCCTACCTAGAGATATAGACTGAATGTCTACATTCATCCAAAATTCATAACTTGAAACTCTAGTATCATGATAGTGAAAGATAGGACCTTTTGAGAAGGGAGATGATTAGATTATAAAACACAGTTTATTAGATAAATAAGACCAGGACCCTTATAAATAAACACAAAATTTCATCCTTTACTCCTGATTCATGAGAATTAAAAAAAAATTAAGGAGCCAGATTTACCATATTTAGATGTCCCATCTCTAGAACCACTAGAAGTCCAAATGTGTTTCTTTAAAACTGTCCATCTTATGATACTTTGTTATGGGAGCTCAAATAAACCAAGACAACTGGAAACTGGGTACTATGACAACACAGAAAAACATTATCCATGGACAGGAAAGTTGAAGGAGAGTCAGACTTCAGTACTAAGGAGGATACCAGATGAAGATTTGTTCAGGTTATAGAATCTGTGCATCAGTCAGAAAGACAAATCTAGGAGAATGTGGCAACTGAGAACTTAGAGAGATTGAGTTAGAAACAGAAAACCTCAGTAGAGTCCATGGCTTGAGTTCAAGTCATGTCAAAGATTTACTGAGTGCCTAGACATGGGTTGGACCACTGCTAGGTCAGGCATTCATGCACTACTCACTGACAGGAACACATTCTGACAAATACATCATAAGCAACCTATTTTCTCACTGTGGAGGAGCCTGCAGGACCTCCTCTCTTTCTAGTTATTATCACCTCCACACTGGTATCAAGAATCCATATCTAAACTTCTGACATGGAAGCAGGCAGGCTGACTGCAGAGCTTCACCTCTCCTTCTGCTCTTCTAGCTAAATCCCTCAGGTTCACTCTAAGCTCCATAGCAGACCACCTGTTACCATCTTCCTTTCCTTTCTGACCCAATCCCCAATGGATCATGAAGATCTCTTCCTCCAACTTTACTTTGGCCAACGCTTCCCATTATCCTAGCCTCCAATACCATTAGGCATTCTCTAGAATCACACAAGCTGAGCAGGCCAGAGAAAGAGGTAAGCTCACTGAATACCTGCACTATTCCAACCTCTCCAAACCAACCGCCTAAACTCATCCCTAGCTGTGCAACAGAACACCTGCTGCAGCTTCCCATTCCCCTGTGCCCACATCTCCTATGGATTTCACAGACCTTCTCCTCCTAACCTTTATCTCCCCACCACTTGTTGATTTATTCTAGTCTCCAACACCAGCAGGTACTTCATACTAACCCACAGGCCATTCCTGCCAGTGAAGCGAGTGGTCTTACTACAAATCTTCCCCTCCCTCCTTCTAGTCCAATCCCTGAATCTCATCCCTAACTTTATAACAAGCCTTCCAAAGTGATCTGTATTCACTCTCTGGCCCCATCCTAAGCAACTAAATGCATAAGCAACTAAATGCATATTCTGGTGGAACACTCTGCTTTTCTCCCTCCTGTGAATCCTGTCAGACTAGCCTAACCCCACTCCTAAATTTCACCTCCCAATACGTGGAACCGCCAGTGGCCACACCTATCAGGTTCACAGCAAATTTCCTACCAACCAGCACACAGCCACCACACTGTCCTAAAATCTAGAGAGACAACAGAAACCAAGGAAGAAAAAAAAAAAAAACACCACCCCCAAAAAAGAAAAAACAATTATCAGCAACTGGAACTATAACCATCCCAATCCCAGCTGCCGAGATGCCATTGTAAAAGCACAGTCAGTAACAGAGCCACTAGAGCCCAGATCTCCTACCACAGCAGGACCGAAATATTCCAACATAGCTGAAGCACAAGAAAAAGATCTTAAAACTGCCTTTATGACCATGATAGAGGTTCTTAAAGAGAACATGAATAAATTCTTTAAAGATATCCAGGGAAACACAAATAGCAGGAAATGAATAAAAATGTTCAAGACCTGAAAATGAAAATAGAGTCAATACATAAAAACAAAAAGGAAGGAAAGAAGGAAGGAAGAAAGGAAGGGAGGAAGGAAGGAAGGAAGGAAGGAAGGAAGGAAGGAAGGAAGGAAAGAAGATAAAACCCCCAAAATGAAAGGAACTTTTGAAATGAAAAATTTAGGGAGTTGAAAAGAAACTACAGAGGCAAGTTTCATCAACAGAATATAAGAGATGGAAAAGAGAATCTTGGACACCAATTATATAATAGAAGATATGGATATATTGGTCAAAGAAAATGTTGACTCCAAAGACCTCCTGACACAAAACATCCAGAAAATCTGGGGATACTATGAAAAGATGAAACCTAAGAATAATAGAAATAGAGGAAGGAGAAGGAACTCAGCTTAAACGTCCAGAAAATATTTTCAACAAAATCATAGGAGAAAATTTTTCTAACCTAAAGAAGAGATGCCTATAAATGTACAAGAAGCTTACAGAACACCACATAGATTAGACTAGAAAAGGACATCCTCTCAACACATAATATTCAAAATACTAAATCTACAGAAGAAAGAAAGAATATTTTAAAATGCAAGGGGGAAAATACCTTGGATTAAAATGGCTCAGCCATTTTAATATCTGACAAAATAGACTTGAAGTCAAAATGAATCAGAAAAGATTTTAAGGGGGTTGGTGAGATGGCTCAGCAGGTAAGAGCACTGACTGCTCTTCCGAAGGTCCTGAGTTCAAATCCACATGGTGGCTCACAACCACCCGTAATAAGATATGACTCCCTCTTCTGGCATGTCTGAAGACAGCTACAGTGTACTTATTTATAATAATAAATAAATCTTTGAGCCTGAGCAAGTGGAGTTGACTGGAGCAGGCAGAAGTCTAAAAATAAATAAATAAATAAAAAGATTTTTAAAAATCCAAGAGGACATTCCAATTTTTAACATTTATGCCCCAAACACAAGGGCACACAAATTTGTAAAAGAAACTCTAATACAGTTTAAATCACATATTGACCCTGACATACTGATGGGAGACTGCAACACCTCTCTCTCTCTCTCTCTCTCTCTCTCTCTCTCTCTCTCTCTCTCTCTCTCTTTGGTTTTTCGAGACAGGGTTTCTCTGTGTGCCCTGGCTGGCCTGGAACTCACTTTGTAGACCAGGCTGGCCTCGAACTCAGAAATCCACCTGCCTCTGCCTCCCAAGTGCTGGGATTAAAGGCATGTACCACCACGCCTGGCTACCACCCCACTCTCACTAATGTACAGGTCAGTGAGACAAAACCTAACAGAGAAATGCTGGAACTAACAGTTGTTATAAACCAATTAAATGTAACAGATATTTACAGAATATTCTTCCCATTGACAAAATAATATATCTTCTTTTCTGGACCCCATGGAACTTTCTCCAAAATTGACTACATACTCGGACATAAAGCAAGTCTTAACAGATACAAGAACATTGAAATAATTCCCTCCGTTGTATCAGACCACCATGGATTAAAGCTGAATGTCGACAATAGCAGATACAACAGAAAGTGTACAAAGGCATGGAAACTGAACCACTCTCCACTGAGTGAAAAATGAGCCAAGAGTGACATTAAGGAAGAAATTAAAAGCTCCCTAGGATGGAATGAAAATGAATACACCACATACCCAAATTATGCGGCACAATGAAGGCAGTTCTAAGAGGCAAGTTCATAGCTAAAAGGGCCTGCATTAAATAACAACAGGAGAATTACCATCCTAGCAACTTAACAACAGCACAATCGAAAGCTCTAGGAAAAAAAAAAAGAAAAAAATTCTCACGCAAAAGGAGTAGTTGGCAAGAAATAATCAAACTAAGAGATGAAATCAATAAAACAGAAACAGGGGGAATATGTCAAATTTATTTGATGAAGCCAAAGTTACGTGTTACCCTGATACACAAACCATGTAAAGACCCAACAAAGAAAAAGAATGATAGACCAGTTTACCTTATGAACATAGAAGCAAAAATATTCAATATAATACTTGCAAACTGAATCCAAGAACATATCAAAATGCATCATGATCAAGTCAGTTTCATTCATGAGATGCATGGATGGTTCAACATAATGAAAATCTGTCCATGTAATCCACCATACAAACACACTGAAAGAAAACAAAGCCCACATGATCATCTCATTAGATGCTGAAAAGGCCTTTGACAAAATCCAGCACTCCTTCATGATAGAAGTCCTGGAGAGACTGGGGATACAAGAGATATACCTAAATATGATAAGGGCAGTTTACAACAAGTCCATAGCCAGCATCAACTTAAATGGAGAGAAACATAACAAGACTTTCTTGGACACACCAGTGATATAAACAATAACAAAAAGGCTTATTAATATTCTAAAACCTTAGCTAGGCAGTCTCCTGCCTACTCCATCCTGATTAATTCTGGGCTATGTCGCTCCACATGGCCCTGTCTACCTCTCTGGTCCATTCGCCCACCTCTGAGTCCACTAAGCAATCTTCCGCCTCTCAATTCTTCTCCCAGAGACCTTAACTCTGCCTGGAAGTTCCATCTCCCACTTTCTGCCCAGCTATTAGCCATGAGATCTTTATTAATGCCAACCAGAAACAATTCTGGATTGCCTTAGGCAGATGAGGAAGGACCAAATATTTACAAAATATTACCTCTCTGGTCCAGTACAGAATTAACAATTGAATATACAGAGGCACACCTTCACACAGTGTACCCCAACAGAAACTGAAATTAATTCCACCAAAATCAGGAATAAGGTTGTCTACTATCTCCATTTGTAGATGATATGATAGTATATATAAGTGACCCTGTATATTCAATCCACTGAGGAACTCCTACAGCTGATAAAGCCTTTTAGCAAAGTAATTGGATACAAAATTATCTCACAAAAATCAGCAGTCCTCCCATACATAAATGACAAATGAACTGAAAAAAATCACAGAAAACACCTTTCTCAATAGTTTCAAGTTATATAAAAAATATCTTGGAGTAACTCTAACCAAGTAAATAAAAGATTTTAATGGGGCTGGAGAGATGGCTCGGTGGTTAAGAGCACTGACTGCTCTCCCAGAGGTCCTGAGTTCAATTCCCAGCAACCACATGGTGGCTCACTACCATCTGTACAGTTACAGTGTAGTCATATACATAAGATAAATAAAATAAATCTTTAAAATAATATAATAAAAAGGGACATCCTACCAAAAGCGATTTACAGATTCAATGCAGTCCCCATCAAAATTCCAGAACAATTCTTTACAGATCTTGAAAGGACAATTTTCCATTTCATATAGAAAGACACAAAACTTAGGATAGATAAAACAATTCTGAACAATTAAAGAACTAATGAAGGTCTCACCATTCTGATTTTGAGTTGCACTACAGAGCTATAGTAATAAAAACAGCATGTTATTGTTGTAAAACAGACAGATTAATCAATTGAATCAAACTGAAGACCCAGACATAATTCCACATTCTGATGTACTCCTGATTTTTTAATAAGCCAGAGACTGGAAAAAAGACATCACTTTCAACAAATGGTGCTGGTCAAACTGGACAGCTGCATGTAGAAGAATGTGAATAGATCCATACCTATCATTCTGCACAAAACTCAAGTTCAAGTGAACTAAAGACATAAACATAAAACCCAATACACTGAACCTGACAGAAGAGTAAGTGGGAAATACCCTTGAACACATTAGCACAGGAGACAACTTTCTGAACAGAACGCCAGTAAAACAGGCACTAAGATGAGCAATTAGTAAGTGGGACTCAGCTGTTTAAAAATGACATCACGAAACTTGCAAACAAATGGATGCACCTAGAAAAAAAAATCCATAGTAGGGTAATCCAGACATAGAAAAATAAATATGGTATGTTGTAAAAGTGTAATTTATTTGCCAGATGCAATTGTCATCTTGGAGGCTCATTGTTAAATATGCTCACTCCTACTAACTCTTTCTGAACTCTGGCTGGCTTGTTCAACTCAGATGGTCTAGCTCAAATACTTTTCCTAGCTGTCTGATTCAAACTGGCTTCTCTCAGTTTCTCACTGAATTACTTTGCTTGGCAAAGCTGCCTCTGAACTCCATGAACTGAATTGTTCTCAACTGAACTCAATCAAACTGACTTCAACGGTCTCTCCTCACTACTTCTGAAGTCGCCTCTCTTTACTGTCTGTTCTCATGAGAACTGGATGTAGGCTTAGATTTTTTTTCAAAACCTACTTTAATTATGATTTTTAATGATTCAGCCTCACTTCTAAGCTATCTCTCTTGAGAGGTGGGGTAATAGAAAGGTTAATAAGAAACAGGGCATCTGTTTAGAAATAGTTCTTTTGAACGATTCCAATCTTTGTTGTCAGCAGTCCAGTTTACTATCAAAACACCAAACATGAGGGCTGGTGAGATGGCTCAGCGGGCAAGAGCACCCGACTGCTCTTCTGAAGGTGATGAGTTCAAATCCCAGCATCCACATGGTGGCTCACAACCATCCGTAACGAGATCTGGCGCCCTCTTCTGGAGTGTCTGAAGACAGCAACAGTGTACTTACATATAATAAGTAAAATAAATCTTAAAAAAAAAAAAACACCAAACATGAATCATCAGTGGCAGTCCAGTCCATTTAGCAAACACCAGACATGAATTAGTAGCACTGGCTCGACCTGGAAGAAACCATGGAGATCCACCAGTAGGCGCAAGTCTGCAGAAGCATCAAGAAGCAGGCAGCATACAATTAGAAGTTCTTTGGTGATTTTCCTTTCTGGGAAGCCACGAGAAGCAATGATCAGCAAAGAAAGCATTGCAAAGCAATGCAAGAGCGTTGTCAGTGAAGACCAGCATCTGCAAAGCCCAAAGATGACCACCAAAGAATGGCAAGGTGAATCAATGCAAGAATGTTGCTCATTGTCTGTTACATACTTATACTCTTTCCAAACATCATGTATCCTCTCAAGCCTCCATTCCAGCAAAACATCACGTGCCCTTTCACCAGGCAACTTCTAGAAAAACACTGTGTTTGTTCTCAGCAAAACATCTTTTCATGTGTCTGCTTCAGCAAAATATCTTCTCATAAGATAGCTTTCGGAAAAATATCACTTGACAAACCTGAGCCTCCAGTAAAACCAGAAATTCCCACTTCAGTTGGGCATATCCTATCTCTGACTCCTGTCAAATCTTTCTCTGATTCATCACTTTGTCTGACCCTCAATTAGATATCTTTGTTTTGGATTAAAAGTATGTACTAAAGGCATGTCTGTATTCCAGCCAGAGGGATTAAAGATGTATCATTCCAGCCAGATCACACAGACCTACAAAACAAAGTTTCTGGATGTGATCTTTTGTCAGAGTAGCCATGTTGCTGGATTAAAATTTCTCTACAGTACATGTCCACTTCTATGTGGCAGTAAATGATAACCAACCTGTAACGCATAGACCCAGAGAATTAAAATATAGAGGAAGGGACTAAGGGTGGAACACATGGATGTCCCTGGGAGGGGGAAGTAAAATAGATTTCATGGTTTGAGAAGGGATGGGTGGGGGAAGTGTGAGGAACTGGGGAGAGAGATGTGGTTGAGGAAGGAAATGTGGAGAGACAGCTAGAATTGAGGAACATTTTAGTGGGTTACCACTAAAATGGAAATCTGGTGCAGTGGAAACTTCTTAAAATACATGAAGGCAATCCTTATGAAGTCTCAAAACAATGGAAGAAACAGAGTCCATACTGGACATCTCTTGTCACCAAAGGAAGCTTCCAATGCCAGGACTGGGCTACAACCAATTGAATTGTTGGTCAAAGGGGACCCATGGAAATCTCCAAACAACCCAGATTCTTGCCAGGACAATAGGTTGCTTTCCACAAACTGAGCAAGACCCCATTGCTGAAGACAACACCTACACAACTCAGTGAATATGGAGAGAGCAAGATTGTTGTATAAAAAGAACTTTTACCCATACATTCAAGTATCTTTGGTACAGGAAGTTACTCTGTAGACTACCAGAAGAGAAAAGTACACTGCAAGTCAGCCACAAACCCTTTGCCCTACATCCCTACATTCCTGTCTGCAAAAATATGCTAAGGCAATAGTGACACAAAGTTTGTGGGGGTGACCAATCAAATCTGAATTGACTTAAGGCTCACCCCACAAGATGGAACCTATACTTGACACTGCTTTGGTGATCAAGAACCAGAGAATAGATAACCTAGAGACCTAGGCTAAAACCAAATACCACTTGTCTTTAAAAAAAAAAAACATTGTGATAAATGACTCCTAATAATATTCTGTTATACTCATAGTCCAGTGCCTCATTTAGCCTTCATCTGGGAATACTCCTACTATAGAAGATAGGAAGAAATACAAAGACCCACAGACAGACAATATGCAGAGAGAGAGAGAGAGAGAGAGAGAGAGAGAGAGAGAGATCTTGGAACACACAGTTCTAAATTAATGTCTCCATCAAATTTCTCACCTCTGCTCTCAGGGAACCCTGTGGAAGAGGATATGGAAAGAGTGTAAAAACTAGAAGGAATGGAGAATACAAGACCCTCTAAATCAACTGAGCAAAACATATAAATGCACAGAAACTGAAGCAGCAAGCTTGGGGCCTACATGGGTCTGCACCAGGTTCCCTGTATATGCATTATGGCTTTCAGCTTAGTATGTTTTATAGAACTCCTGAGTGTGTGAATGAGTGGTCACTGATTCTTGTGCTCTCTCTTGGTTTCTTTTCCTTTTGTTGGCTTGGCTTGTCCAACTTTGAGGTGACCATTTTTCTTTTTATCTTATTGTATTTTATTTTGTTGTGTTTAATTAGAAGCCTATTGTTTTCTAACAAGAAACAAGAAGGGAATGAATCTGAATGGGAGGGAAGGTGAGGAAGAACTGAGAGGAGTAGAGAAAGCAGTAATCAAAATCAGGATATAGTGTATGAAAAATAAATCTACTTCCAATAAAGTGCAAAAAGAAAACAAAGAGAAAAGAAAAAGAAGGGAAGGAAGGAAGGAAGGAAGGAAGGAAGGAAGGAAAAGGAAAGGGAAGAGGAGAGGAGAGGAGAGGAGAGGAGAGGAGAGGAGAGGAGAGGAGAGAAGAGAAGAGAAGAGAAGAGAAGAGAAGAGAAGAGAAGAGAAGAGAAGAGAAGAGAAGAGAAGAGAAGAGAAGAGAAGAGAAGAGAAGAGAGAAAAAGTCCAGTGGAGTTCTTCTGTTTCTAAATCTCTGCCAATAGCCTAACACACTAGAGACTGTGTCTGGATTCTATCACTCAATGCTACATTTGCAAAACTCACACATGTCTCTATCCCATAAACATTATGAACTCTGCCTGTCTTATTTCTGATGGGCATTTGGGCACATTTCATTATTTTATAGGGCTTGAGATTAAACATATTAGGGTCTCAGACATACTAGGCAATCCCTCCACCACTGAGCTTGTGCACGTCTGATGAGTAACTGTATCTTGTGTTTTTAGGTCTCCAGTTCTGAGCAGAATTGCTGCACAATTTGGTAGTTGTATTGTATTTATTTATATTTCATTGACAAGCACTGACTGAGATCACCTTCTTGTATGTTTGCTGGCCACTCACATATACCATTTTGTATTGAATTATCTGTCACTTTTATTGATTTGTGAAAGATCTTTATATATTAATTTTATGCCCTGTGATTGATAATTTTGCTGGGTATAGTAGTCTGGGCTGGCATCTGTGTGATCTTTAAGAGTTTACAGAACATCCAATATGAGTCCAATCTGAGATACATGTAGCTAAGTCACACTTCAAAACAGAATAACTTTAGGAACTAACATATGTTCTTAAATATATACAAGTAAAATTCAAGTATGCATTAAGGTCAAAATGTTCTTCCACACTGCTCGGGCAACATAAAGCCAAATAATCAACAATAAACACTACACTTTCTCCTTGACACTCCTCATGATTATAACTCTTGTGATTATTATTACAGACGAGGAAGAGAGGGCACGAAGAGAAAAGGTGGCTTCTCTGAGGGTAACACTGAATCTGGAATTGAACCTAGACACCTCTGTAACCTTCATTCCTTCCAAAACTTTCTCCTTCCACTACATAGCCTTTGGTTTAGAGGGCCACTGATATCACAATATGCTTCTAACACTTGCTGTCCTTGGTCATGCCTTTCTGGGACTCCATCTAGCACTTGGACACACGGAGCAAAGAACTTCAGCACTTGTGGATCTTGATCTCTGTGTATACAGACTTCATGGCCTCCATGTTCTGAGGCTTCTGGGGCATCGGGCCTTGGAAGGAGAGGGAGGCATAGTGGAGTTCAGGCTCATCCTTTGGGGTGTCTGGGGCTGTGGCAAGGGGTGGCTGTTCTTTCTGGGTCTGTGACCCTGGTTCATTCAGATGACCCTGGAACCAGATTAAAGAAGGGAATCAGTCAGGCCTTTGCAGATGGCAGCAAGAATTACCAAAGCAGTTTGGGGCTTAGGCGTGCACTTGTTCATTTATCTGCCTCACATGTATTTCCTGAGTGCTTCCACTCCGTGTTTCTACTCATCCGTCTTACTTACTGATGTGTGAACATGAGTATGAATATGTGCCCAGCCTCCTCCTCTACATTCCCCCAGTATGTGGCTCTGTGCACAAATGCCTGTTTACACAGCACTCGTGACCAAACCCAGGAGATAGTAGGCAAAGGCTCTAACGTTATACAGCATCCCAAACCCAGATAACATTAACCATATAGAGTCTCATCAAGTCTTCACAATCCCCTCCTTTCCCATTCTATGGATATGAGCATAGTCTGATTCAGGTTAAGTAACTCACAAATGACAGCACCAGACTGTCAAAAATAAATGAAGGTGAATGAAGCCAGATGTGTCATGCCAGCAATCCCATCACTTGGGAGGCCTTAGAAGAAAGATTGTGTCTGGAGCAAGCTCTAACTTCCTAGTGAGTTGCAGAACAACTGGGCTATACAAAGACCCTATCTCCAAAGACATACATAAGTAAAATTTCAAAAATAAAATAAAAACTTCATCTAATTGTAATCTGATGGGAAGAACCAGGGAGCTACAGTGAGCTCTTAAGAAGCCTAGATAAAACCTACCCCTACCCTAGTGGGGCTCAGGGAACATGGGGAAAGCAGGAATAAGTCTGCAGCTGCAAGAGGCAGGTGATAATCTGTCTGTTAGATGTGTGATTTTTTTGTTGTTGTTTTGTTTTTTCGAGATCTCTGAATAGCCCTGGCTGTTCTGGAATTCACTTTGTAGACCAGGCTGGCCTCGAACTCAGAAATCTGCCTGCCTCTGCCTCCTGAGTGCTGGGATTAAAGGCGTGTGCCACCACTCCTGACAGATGTGGGATAGTTTAACTGATGCATGGAAGATGATGAAGGCTTCACTCAAGGACAGATCATGGAACACATGCCCAGGGAGTTTGGACTCCATTCTGGAGGTCTCGAGGTTGAATATGGGGCTAGTCACATGTGGCACACGTCATGTGAGGGAGTCTCAGGGAAGATAAACTGTTGAGAACAAAGTACCACTGGATCTACAAGTCAGAGTACCCCAAAGTAAGAAGAATGTGAATATATCATTAATAAACTTTACATTTGGTTATTGATAACAAATTAAAAATCACAGTTCCTTAGATGTGTTGTGTGGAATGAAATTTGTATTATTAATTTCTGCTTTTTAATGTGACTAATGAAGATTTTATGTTATACATGTGGCCAACTTTTCTGTTAAATCTTAAAATTCAGTGTCTAAGTAGCCCAGACTGTCCTGGACACATCCCCTCCCCCAGCCTCCCATGTAGCCCAAGGACCTCAAACTTTAAATTTTCCTTCCTCATGCTTCCCAAGCACCCGGAATATAGGCATGTGCCACCAAGTCCAACATCCCATTGTCGCTGCCTTTCTCTATGTGTATCTCTTTATCTTTGTATGTTTGTCTCCCTTCTTCCCTGACTTCTCCTTCTCTCTTCCTCTACTGGGGATGGAACCCAGGGTCTCACACATGCTAGAAAATTAGAGCTACATCTCATATGCCTTACTGTTAACTTCCAGCAAGCACTACAGCTCTGAGCCACACCCCATTGCCTGGGAATCTAACCAAGTGTCCTAGCCCTGGGCCACAATCCTATAGAGTCTATGCAGACATTCTACTTCTAAGCTACATCCCTGTTTCTCACTGCACAAGGCAAGTGCTCTACTGCTAAGCCCCACTTGAGCTCTCTTTTCACATTTGAGTTTATAAGGATCTCAGAAGTCACCCCGGCAGATAGTCAACATTCTTCATCCTCCTGCCTCAGCCTCCTGAGCGCTGAGACTATAGGTCTGCCCTGACATTCTATTTCTGCTAGACAACACATATTTGGATTGTAAAGACTCAATAGCTGTGTTTAGAATCCCTTTATGAAAGTTTACTCTGAGCTGATGAGAACAGTGCTGAGGCCAAGGGAAAGACTGTGAAGGCTTGGCCGGAGGTAGCTACATTGGGAAGAGCTTTGCTAACAGAAACAATGGGTGGGCCTGGGCAAATACCTGAAGCAGAAGATAGAGATGGGGACAAATATCAGGTCCCCAGCCTGTGGCTGAGGGAAGAAAGTTGGATGCTAGAGAAATGATCAGAAAACAGAAGCTCAGTTTTGTTGTGCCAGGCTGTCTTGGTACCTGGATTGGGTATCCCAATGAAATGTTGGACGAAGTCATGCTTGCACTATTTATGGTGGAGGCAGGGTTCTTGG
This sequence comes from Mus minutoides, assembly GCA_902729485.2. Taxonomy (NCBI): domain Eukaryota; kingdom Metazoa; phylum Chordata; class Mammalia; order Rodentia; family Muridae; genus Mus; species Mus minutoides. Next base: position 80,782 of record LR756408.1, on the reverse strand, counting down.
CAAGATGGTTGCCTTTAGTGCCTGCTACTTTCAGGGCTGATTTCTTCCTGAGGACCTTCACTCTGGAGAAAGAGAGAGGATGTTTGTTTGTTTGTTTGTTTGTTTGTTTCAACCCAGCTAGATGGAGTTTGGGACCAGTGAAGACCAAGTACAGGGGCCAGAGATAGAACTACTCTGTGTATTGAAGGTCCTCAGGGGATGGGGACTGTATGGTTTGAACAGACTGGATCTATACCTGACCAGGTTAGCAGGAGGCTTCTGCTAGTAGCTCATCCTCCCACTGGGCCGAGTTACAGGAATCCTTTAACCAATCAACAGTCATTAGAAGAAGCCTTCACCAAATGAGACTCACGTGAAGAAGATGAGGCAGAGGCTGACAGCAAGTAAGGCCGTAAGACCAGCTCCCCAGATGGCCCCCAGGAACATTCCTCTACTGGTTCCTGATTTGCCTGCTAACAAGAGAGACCTGGGGTGATGAAAAGTCTTCCCCCCAAGCAGGCATCTTAGCATCCAACCTTTTCTAATCCATTCCTTGTGAGAATGTCCACTCCCACTTTGGTCTAGGTCCTTCCCTCCCTATCTTTGTATGTGACTACAGCCTCCTGCACTCAACCCCCCTACCAAGCTAACAGATAAGAAACCCCAAACACTAGCCCCATTTTGCTCACTCCCCATGTCATTATAGAATCTAGACAGAAAGCATTCCTTTCTCCACACCTTACCCTGTGAGACCTCTGGGCCCGGCACCAGCAAGATAGTGGCTCTCTGAACTCTACTCTCACTCCAAGCTTCACAGCTGAGTCTGCGGTCAGTGCTGAATTCCAGGCTGAGGCTCAGGGAGCTGTTGGCCCACTGTCCTGTGGAGCTGGACGTAACCGTGAAGGAGGCATTGCTGCTGTTCCTCTCCAGCACCCACTCCCCCAGATGCCAGCGCAGGGAGGGGACAGGCCAGGCTCTGGAGGAGCAGCTGCAGTGCAGACTCTGACCCTTGAAGGAGCAGGAGGGTCCCAGCAGCTGTAGAAGGCCTGGGGAGTGAAACACAAGGAGAGGGACCAGCAGGGATTTCCCAGGCTGTGATGGCAATGCCTCCCCCACAACCCTCCCCCCATCATTTCCCAACTCACTCCTTATGCTGAGGCTCACAGAGGCTGCCTGAGTACCCAGCCTGTTCTGAGCTTGGCAGATGTACTGTCCTTGGTCCTCCAACTCCACCCGTGGCAGTTGCAGTTCCGCGGGGGTAGAGAGCTGGAGGGGCTTTGGGGTCGAGCGCTCCCATCTCAGCACGGCAGGGGGGTTGCTGTCAGCCATACAGACCAGGCGCAGGGACTCACCCTCTTGGATCTGCAGAGATGCTCCACTATGCAGGACTTCAGTTTCTGAGGAGGCAGACAGAAGGCTGAGCCTGGTGGCAGAGGGTGTTCTGCCTTTCTCCTCCTTTTACTTACTCTCTCTCTCTCTCTCTCTCTCTCTCTCTCTCTCTGCTAGCTGATGACCTCACACCATAAAGAGTGAAGACAGACAGTAGCTCTTAGAAGTGTGAGCTTCTCAGAGCCTACTTGGGTAACCACTCTTCCCTCCAAGGCATCTGTCAACTCAGACGCCCTCCTTGTCCTTGCGTCTCTAGAACATGTCACTAAGGCCTGACTAATTCAGCTGCATCCCAGGAGCTCACAGACCTGGGGACAGGTGCCCAAAGCAGGTACGGCACAGTGATGGGTTTCATGGTGGAGCTATCCTAAAAGCCCACAGAGATCCCAGGAGGAATGCTGATAGGGACATGAAGAACAGTGGAGCTGACCAGAGGCAATGCTACAGTGTTCTGTCCACAGTGAGGCAACATCACCCTACGATAGCCAAAGGACCCTGAAATGTCCCTCCACCTGGAAAACAGCTGCCTCTCTTTAGATGACTTTGGAAATTGTCACAGACCAATAAATACAATTTATTGTCATTGTCTTTTCTTTCTTTTTTGTGAGAGAGGGTCTTGAATACTTCAGGCAGTTTCATACTCACTATGTAGGTGAGGATGACTTTGAGGGTGACTTCTGAACCTCTCAAGTTCTCTCTCAAAACCTCTCAGTATTGGGATTTCAGGAGTGTGATTACCGTGCTTGGTTTATACAATGCTGGCGATTCAGCCCTAGGCCTCTTGCATGCTAAGATAATACTCTACGAACTGAGCCACATCCACAGACCATAAACAGCATAAACACCATAAGAGAGACTCGGTTTCTTGAGAGGATGATAATGTGAATGAAAAATACAGTGACTTCACACGTGACATCAGGAGGGCGGGTCTGTTTGTTAAGGAAAGATATTGTTCCTGGAAATGTGAACAAGACAAAGTCCACGCTGTGCAGTTTGGCAGTTATGTGTGGGAAATGCAAATGATCCTCTGTTCTGGAATTTTCTTCCTTAGGAAATAATTTTGTAGACATGTTCACAAGTGTAGAAAGTTTTCATGTTAGTCATTTATAGAATAAAAGACAAGGACTGTCAGTGTTCTGTCAAGAGATGAGTGGGTAAATGTGTTACCATAGCATTAGAAAACCATGGTGTCAGTAATATGTGTGAAGGAGGAAGTCTCCAAGAAAACTAAGTTTAAGGAGGGAAAAATTAATTCAGTCACTTGCCATTGGCCGGCACATGTATTGTGGCGGTGTGAGTCTGACTGTGGAGGAACCACAAGCATAAGTAAGAATTGGGTTTATAGGAGGAAACAAGAGCTGAGGCTCTAGACAGCCTCAAACACCTAGGGCAGGCTTTATTTAATCCCAGAGGGTGTCTCTGGGCTACACAGCGACCAGGGAACGGGACTCAGAAACACAATGACCAGAGTTCAGTAGAGTGCAGGTTATATACTTCATGCTGGGGGGTTTGTAGCTAAGGACAGGAAAGGGGAAAGAGAGAGGCATTATGAGCAGAATAAGGAAGTTAGCTGCTTTCCTTAGCCAAGCTGTTTTGAAACTGGGGAGGTCCTTGTCTCTTTTTGCACCCACTGGGTGTCTGGGGTTGAGATCAGCTGCTTTGCTTCCGTAATCTCCAGAGAGCTGGCTTCCTGTAACTTTGAGTTCAGTTTAGGGCCTGGCTTTTGAGGGGGAGCTAATTTCTTTAGGAACCTCTTTAACAAAAGTGTCTTCTAGGGTTTAGCTCAGTGGTATAATTCCATCCTGTATAAATAAGTAAATATTAAAGAATGAAATAAAAATTGTAAAATTGCAAGGTGGTGTGTGAAGAAGATATATGTGTGTGTCTGTGTGTGCATGTGTCTGTGCGTATGTATATGTGTACTTAAATGTGCATGCAAGGATATCTGTGTATGGTCAGCCAAGACAGGAGTCATTAGATATCAAGAACTGTTATTATTAAATTTTTATATCGGCAGAATTATATTTCACTACAATCCATATATTGGGACCCTGACAACTGATATAATGGGGAGAGTGCAGTATGTGAGTAAGTGTGGGGGTGAGTGAGGCTCCTCATCCTGAGCCTCCTCCTGCCTGAGCTCATCTCCTGCAGAGGCAGTCCCTGTACCCATCCCAGGGAGGAGAAATTTGATCCTACCTGTGTCATTTCCCCAGGATGCCCTGATGGTCATCTTCTGTGGAGCATCTGCACAGACACACATGGTTGTTTGCTTTCTGAGGAAAGATGGCTGCTGGTATTCCACCCCACTGCTCTTTTCTCCTCCCACTGCCTTAGCATTCAGGACCCATCACCCAGTTCTAACCCCTCCATCCCACACCCCTAATCCCCCTTCCCCAGAGACCCCGGTCTGGACACTCACAGGTGACACTGAGCTGTTGAGTCCTCTCCACGGCAACACCAGCACCAGGTAAGTTCACCTGACAGGTGAGGTTGGTGCCATTGTCCTGAGGCCTGGGTGTGAGGTTCAGCTCTGAGGAGAGGGTGGTCCTGTGGCCCAGGGAAATGAGGGCAGATGACATCCAGGAAAAGATGGGGGGTGTCCCCTGCTCACAGGCCCAGGGCACAGAACAGACCAGTTTGGTAGAAGTGCCAGACACCAAGGTAGATGGGACTTGGAAGTTAGGGATCTCAGTCAGAGCTGGACAGAGAGAAATAGAGACACAAGATGTGGTGGGGATCACTGTGTATGACCCTATTTCAAGCCAGGCTTCTCTCCCAACCAGCCTCATTATGGGGTCTCCAGGGCACCCAGAGGCTTTAGAATAAGGACCTCCATATATCCCCTCTTCACTTACCCATCACATGCACATCGAGCTTCTGGTCCGAAAAACTGAATTTCACAGAACCATCCAACCTGAAGAAGTACTTTCCTGTGTCGGTGTTCTGTGCATCTCTGATGTCCAGGGAGCAATTATGACTATTTTGTTTCCCCATGAGATAGAATCGACCTTGAGCTTCCTTCAGTACTGGTCGCTGTGGGTCATTTGTAGCCACTGGAGGGTCTGTGTGTACATTAGCCCCGTTCCGGAACCAGTAGCCAAAGACAGGGTCTTTGGAATTGGGGTACTGGACTTGGCAGGCTACATAGACGCACAGGCCCTTCTGCACTGTCACTGAACCAGTCACTGAGATCGTATAACCCTCTGTAGCCAGGCACCCTGCGAAGAAATGAGAGTTATCTTGGTCCTGTCCCACTAGCCCGGTCCCTGTTCCCACTCACCTGCCCACAGCAGGGGCAGCAGCCACGCCCACCGCATCACACAGTGAAAGGCCCTGGGTTCCTGTGGGTGGCCAGAGAAAGAGAACTTGATCAGTTTGAAGTGGATCCCTGGGGTGAGGGTCACACAGGCTTCAATGTCACAGGACTGAGAAGTCGTCCAACTGACCTAGTCCAGGAATGAAGAGAGACAGAGTGACTGACCACAGAGAGGGAACTTTCCACCCACAGGTTATCAGCACTATCAAGGCCCTGGAAAGTAAACACTTCCACTTTTCATGTGTATCATCATGGGAGGCAAAGTCAATGGGGAAGACCCACCCTCCACTCCTGAACTGTAGCATTTGTTTCTCATTTGTTTGTATTAAGAAGGAGGTTAATGCAAAGAGGGAACATGGGCTGGACCTAGGTCCCCTACCCCATATGTAGCAGATGTGCAGCTTGACCTTCATGTGGGTCCCCCAACAACTAGAACTCTCCCTAAATCTTCTGCCTGCCTGTGGATCCCTTTCTGTAGCTGAGCCTCCTTGTCTGGCCTCAGTGGAAGAGGACACACCCAGTCCTACAGTGACTTAATGCTCTGTGTGTGTGTGTGTGTTGCGGGGGCGGGGGGGATGGTGGTGGAGGTGGTGTGATAATACCCAGGGGTCTCCCCTTTCTCGGAGGAGAAGGGAGGATGGGGGAGAGTCTGTGTGAGTGGGTACTGGGAGGAGAAGGGGGTTGATATTGGGATGTAAAATGAAAGAGTAAATAAATTTTTTTAAAAGGAAAAGGTTGATGATCAGGGACATGGCTCAGCAGGTAAACACATTTGCCACTCAGCCTGGTCACTCACATTGTGGAAAGAATGAAATAACTCTCAAAAGTTGCCCTTTGACCCCTTCTACTGCTTGGTGGCACGCTCAAACCGTGGTGGGCATGAAGAGAGAGAGAGAGAGAGAGAGAGAGAGAGAGAGAGAGAGAGAGAGAATTCAAAAATCAATAGTTGTTTAATGTATAAAGAAGAGGAGGAAGAGACTGGAACTCTAATTGCTTAAATAACTTTTCATTTATTTATTTATTTATTTATTTATTTATTTATTTATTTATTTATTTATTTATTTCAAGACAAGGTTTCTCTGTATAGCTCTGGCTGTCCTGGAACTCACTCTGTAGACCGGGTTGGCCTCAAACTCAGAAATCCACCTGCCTCTGCCTCCCGAGTGCTGGGATTAAAGGCGTGTGCCACCACGCCTGGCTTTAAATAACTTTTCTGTTGCTGTTATAGAATATCCAGATAAAAGCAACTTAAAAACAAAAATAGTTTCTGTTGGCTCAGAGTTGGAGGTTGCGATCCATTGTGATGGTGAAGTCATGGCTCAAGGACTGTACAGTGGTTGGCCACACTTCACCTTTAGTCAGGAAGCAGAGTGAGAGGTGAAAGACTGTTCTCAGGTCACTGTATGGTCTAGAATCCTAACCTATGAAAGCAAAAGTGGGTGGGTTTCCTCACTTCAGTTAATCTAATCATGATAATCACCCAAGGCATGCTGAGGGCCCATGTCCCAGGCGAGTCTGGATCTCAAGTTTCCAATAGAGGTTAACCACCCCAGACACAGACTTACTCAGGGCATCCACGGGAGGACATGGGGTGAAGACTCCCTCTGCAGGCCAAAGAGAGAGGTGGTGTCAGAGGAATCTTTGTTGTAAAGAGGTTGACCTAGAACTTCCAGATTCAGTACTGAGGAAAAATAAACATGTTGAAGTTGCTCAGGGTGTGTGTGTGTGTGTGTGTGTGTGTGTGTGTGTGTGTGTGTGTGTACATGTGCATACATGTGTTTGCATGTGTGTGTGTATGTATTGGGGTTCTCTAAAGGAACAGGACTGTTTGAATCTGATACTATGTGGGTAGTCTAAATAATGGTTGCCTTACATTAGAGACCAAGCTTTCGAGTTCACAAGCTGATGTCTCAGCAGCCTCAGTCTGGTGCTGAATGTCTGGTCCTCGGTCTCTGCTCGAAGCCTAAAGAAACTGGTTCGAAGGTCAGTGAAAGATGAAGCAGTAGCAACGATGCTGTTGGGAGGGCTCCTGTTCCACGTAGGAGACGGGTGAGCCCCTGACCTCATACCACTGCCTTGAACTGTGAGGGTCTCAGATAGGTTTTAGGAGACGGGTGAGCCCCGGACCTTGTACTGTGAGGGTCTCAGATAGGCTTTGAAGACTCTTCTCCTGGTAAAGGGTGTGTGTGACAGGGATACAGATGTTCCTCTTCTATTTTGTACCTTAGTCTCAAATCCCAAGACAACTGGCCTTTTCAACACATCCTCCAGCCTGTTTTATTCTGCCTCTTGCATTCTTTCTGAGGCATTCTTGCCTAAAGAAAGGAGGAGGTGGTGAATCAATGCCATCTTCTCTGGACCAGAAGTCTGACAGTTACCCTGTAATGTCCTGACTAGTAGCTGGAGAAATGTACCCAAGCTCCCTCTACAACAAACAGATCAATGGTCCCTTCTCATTAAGCAAGGATGGACTGTGGGCATCAGTGGTTTCGAGATAACAACCAGCCGTTCTAATTATCATCTTAGCCTCTGCCATGAATGCTGGCACGATCATGATCCCATTATAACTTAAGAGTGCTACTGGAGAATTTGGGGCTGTTTCTGCTCAATCTGATTTTTATTATTTTAATATATGTTTCATATGGGTTCCTGTTGTCTACAACCTATACTCAGACATTTACTTTTAAATGAAAAAATATTTTTATTTAAGTGTCTGTATGTGGGTGGGCATGCGTTTATGTGGACCATATGTATCTGGTACTTGTAGAGGCCAGTAAAGGACACCAGATTTCTCAGAACTGGAGTTATAGGCAGTTGTAAGTCACTTGGTCTTGGTACTGGGAACTGAACTCAGGACCTGTTTAAGAGCAGCAAGTGCTCTTAATCTCTGAACCATCTTTCTCCAATGCTCAGCCATCCCACAAGATTTTCTCCCTAGACCTGCTGGTGTTGAGATCAGTTTGGTCGGCTCACTTGAATCCCAGCATCATCCCCTACCCCATCGCCAAGCACCTCCTGTACCTGTCAGCATCTGAAGCATTCACTCTCCTCTTTCACTTCTCATCACTGTTTGGTTTTGGACCCCAGGACAAGGGACTAGGGTGCACATTTTACACATCAAAACAGATCTGGCTGGCCTCCAGGTTCTCCCAGCATCCCTCAGTCCCTACCTGGCACACCCTGCCCTCAATCCTGAACTTTCCAGCCCCGGGCTGGGCTGGGCTGCTCATTCCCCAGAGGTACCACCCTATATAATCTGGACATTTTGGTCTCTCTTCGTTTTCTTCCTCTTCTCCTTCTCCTTGCTCTTCCCCTTCCCCTCCCCTCCTCCTCCTTCTCTCTGCAACCATGCATATGCCCTTTCTCTCTTTCTTTTCCCCTCCTCCTCCTCCTTCTCTCTGCAACCATGCATATGCCCTTTCTCTCTTTCTTTTCCCCTCCTCCTCCTCCTTCTCTCTGCAACCATGCATATGCCCTTTCTCTCTTTCTTTTCTCCCCTCCCTGCTCCCCTCCTTCTAGTGACTTCCCTGGCCTCAGTCCTTGGGGCCAGTGAACTCACTCAAGAGCAGCTTCCCAATAAGTCTGCATTTAGTATAATCTAATCTGGCTTGAATTGGCTCATTTCACTAGTGAAGAAATAATGTATCAATCATCTGTGACCAGAGGACCTGGCCCTGTGCCAGCCTCATCAGTGGCTCTGTTTAGTGGCTTCTGTTCCCAGTGCTTTTGCTTCTGCTGCCTTATCTTCCTGACTCTGAGTGGTGGAGGATTTGGGGCATATTTGGGGCATTCTCTGTGGATCTTCTTCTTTTTTTTTTTTCCTCATTCTGGTCAACCTTGTTCGCTTCTGTCCGTCCCACTTGCTCAGTCCCTGCTCTCTCTGGTCCAAGGATTCATTTATTATTATTCATAAGTACACTATAGCTGACTTAAGACGCACCAGAGGAAGGCGTCAGATCTCATTATGGGTGGATGTAAGCCACCATGTGGTTGCTGGGATTTGAACTCATCACCTTCGGAAGAGCAGTCGGGTGCTCTTACCCACTGAGCCATCTCACCAGCCCCGGCTCTTCTTTTATTTGTGGTTTTCTCCACTTTTGGGTCTAAAGCTGGAGAATATCCAAATTCTGTTCCATTCTGTTCCATGTGGAACCGTCCTTTGACTCCAGATTTGGATATATACTCTTCATCTCTTCTTGAGTGTGTTAGAAGCTCCTCATTCTTGGAGGAACCAGAGTGATGGTGATTCACTTGCAGGGCTGACCAAGTTAGTCATTGACAACTAAATTCTTTCAGTCACTCAGAGAGACCACACTAGTATCATCCATGACTTTTATGATCATTTGGCGGTGGAGACATCTATGGAGTCTTTGATATCTGCAACATCTCTGAGGTGGAGATTTGGCTCAACACTCTCAAGTAGGCTGCTGCTTGATCATAAAGATTTATTCAGAGTCTGAGCTCCTACCCAGATCCATCAATGGGAACCTAGACTGTGTTGTTTTAGAGACAAGACCTCATTGTGTAGTAGCCCCAGCTGGCCTAGAAGCTACATGCCTCTTGTCTGACTTCCTGAGTATTAACTGCAAAGTATATGGCACAGACCTGATCTGGAGCACCTTACTGAGGAAGAAAAGGTAGAGGACAAGGATGCAGAAAGCTGGATCCCAGTGTGATGGCTAATCTTGATTGTCATCTTGACACACCTGTAGAAATGGTGTTTCTCTGAGAGGGGGAGGGAAGAGACAGAGACAGAGAGAGACAGAGACAGAGACAGAACCCCAGTTGAGAATTGCTTCCATCAGATTGGCCAAGGGGTATGTGTTGGGGGAGGGTGTCATTTCTGATTGTTAACTAATGGAGGAGGGTCTACCTCACTGTGGGCAGCGCCATCCTTAGGTAGGTTGAAGGGCTCTCTAACAGTGCAAACACAGAACTGACATGTTTTGCCCTTGCATTCCTAAAGCTAGTTCCCAAGGTCCATTCCCTTATTTAGCCACTGACTCGTTCCTGAGACTAGATACAAAGGTCCAGCAATCAAAATTTATTATTTGGCTACACTGGCTAACCTGTCCAATGAGAACTTACCAGCTTACCCTAGCCCAGACTTCCCCTTTTCTCCAAAAAAAAAAAAAAAAAAAAAAAAAAAAAACCACAAACCCACTGCTTTTTGCTGACTGCTTTTGCTCAATCCAGAGGTAGCCTCCTCAACCCCCTTTTCCTTCCAGGGTAATAAATCTTTATGCTGAGGGTTTGGTGTCTGGGTGTATACTATACAGACTCCAGCCCCCATCCCACCCCTTCTCTTACACTGATGCCTCTAGGATGAATACAAAAGAAAGTTGAGCAAGCTGGAGGAAATAAACAAATGAAGCAAGCTCCTGCCTTGACTTCCTTCAGGGAAGGTCAGTGACCTGGGAGGTGGAAGCCGAAATAAACTTCCTCAAATTGCTTCTGGTCAGTGTTTAACCACAGCCACAGAAAAAGTAACTTACCAAGAGAGGCATGCTCAAGGATGTACTGACCCTGTCTGTGATGTTCTGGTCCAGGCTCCTGAAGATTGTAGAAATGGTGCTTCTCTGAGAAGGAATGGGAGGGAGAGGAGAGGGGAAGGGGAGACAGAGAGATGGAGAGAGACAGAGAGACAGAGCACATCCTTTGGAGAGTGAAGGATCCACCTATGCATGTGCCTTTCCACTGCAAACATCCAATGTCTAACCCAGATATGTCCTTCAGGGATCTCTGACCCTCTAGGACTTCTATATTTCTACCTCACAGCCCCAGGTCACAGGGGAGTACAGACAACCTGAACCCCAGAGCCAGCTTGAATCATCAGTAACTGTTCCAGTCATCAGAGACTGTCAACTTTGTCTCATCCATTTCCTCCTCATAAACTCCACACCCAAGTATCTAGTCCACTCTGTCTTCACATATAAGCAGACTGATGATAAGCCCAGGTTTCACCCTATGTGACTTTGTGTAACCTAGCACGCACATTTCTCCTGGGAACCTAGTCACTGTTTCATGATTGGAAAACCTTGCTGTGCCTGAAGAGAGTCAAGGGAGCAGGTAACACACATAGATCTGGACTACTGAATGAAACACCTGCATAGACCAGCACAGGCCACTTCCTGGGGCATGATAGGGTCCTGGGACATCCACATCATTCATCCAAGATACTGTCCTGGGAGCAGGGTGAATAAAGTTTATTGTCATTACTGTCCTGACTTCTTTCTTCACTCTTTTGGCCTGCTTTGTTCAGACTAAGGATCATTCATTGCATAGTCTTTATACATGTGACCCTGGCAGGTCAGCCAGTGGCCCTGTGATGCAACTATACCAAGGACATCTTCTGGACAGCTATACTTGTTAAGTGGCTGCTGACCGGATTCTCACATACCCTGGCCATAGCTTCTTACAATCCCTCCAGTCCCATGCTGGAGACCCAGAGCTGAGGTTCACATGGACAAGGTGAGGCCGATGCAGATTGTGACACAGGCATGGCTTTACGAGGGAGGTCGTCTTGCTGGGTCAGCTCCTGAAAGGGACTGATTGGGGTTCTGCGTTTCATGATGTCACTTGGAGTAAAGGTGAGGTAAGCCGACACTCTGACACCATCTCCGAGGAATCACACTCACAGAGGCACAGGTCCTGTGTTCTTACTCGGCTTCTACTCAGCCAGTATTCTAGGACTCTGTCATCACAGTTCTCCAACCCCACCTTCTGGTCCTCTCATACTCTGAAGAACTAGATGTTCAAGATTCACTCACGGGTAACATTGAGCTGAATGGCCCTCTCCAGTCACACCAGCTACAGGGAATGTCACCAGACAGGTGAAGTTGGTGCCATGGTGCTAAGGTCTGGGAAGGTGAGGACATCTGACATCTAGGAGAAGTGGGGGGGGGGCATCTCCCTCTCACAGGCTCAGGACTCGGAATAGGTAAGGTTGCTAGGACAGAGAGTCTTGGGGTCTCCTGAGATGTGAATGTCAGGGGTATGTGAAAGAGCTATAGAAGAGAGACAGGAACATAAACTATAGTGGCGACCCCAAAAGTACCACAGATGAGAATATAAAGGGACTTTTTCAGACCCACAAGTGGAATATGTAATGACAGAAAGACTTTTAATATGGTTTAAAGCTTAGGCCTTTTTCTTGGGCAGTCTCCCAGCTAGCTCTTTTAACTTAAAGGACTTTCTTCTCCTGTGTCAGTCTTTGCCTAGAAGTTCCATCCCCCTTCTTCCTGACAGAGCTATTATCCCTCAGATCTCTATTATAATCAATTAGCATCAAAACAACCTCTGATACCTCTCTAGATTTCCTTTAGGCAGGTGTGTGGGGGGTGAATATTTACAAAACAGAAAAGCCCATGATGGACCATAGAAATGACAATACCAAAATCCTGCCAGCACTTACCTGTCTGCCAGTACAGAACTAACAAATGAAAATACAGAGCCTCGCCTTCAAACAAAGAACAACAACAACAACAACAACAACAACAACAAAAGGTTTTTCCAACAGAGGAGACTCTGCCTCAAGATGGCAATGTTCCCTCAAACAGCCCCAGCATCTGTTTCATAGGATCCCCACAAGAGGATCACAGAAGCCCATCTAGCCATTCCTGGAGGACCCTCAAGATTTTAAAAGTGATCTCACTGCTTCCTGGTCACATTCACCAAGAGCTGGATTTCTCTGTACTTATATCTCACAGAATAATTTCCATGTACCCTGAAGAAGAATATACCTGTGTCACTTTTCTTTATACCTTTGACAAGCAGGGAGCAATTACATTTCTGTAGGTCCCTAAAAGATGGAATTAGCCCTAGATTGCTTTCTTCACTGGCTGTTTGGTGTCATTTGTGGCCACTGGAGAGTTATGATCTTTATTGAACTCTTTCTGGAACTATTATCCAAAGACAGAAGAGGTAGAAGTCCAAAAGTGGTTAGAAGACATTCCAGAACACAAGGACACACAGGATCTCCTTCCTCGACTGTCACTGACTTAGGCCTCATCAGATGTTATCCCAGATCCTGAACCAGGGACCCTGCAAAGAAATGAGAGGTATCTTGGCGTGTCTGGCCAGCTCCTGTCTATACCACAAGCGGCAGCACCAGAAGCCACAGCATAACACAATGGTAGGCACTGAGGTCCGGCAAGTGAGCAGAGAAGGGGAGATGAGCACTTAGAGGTAGGTTGCTGTGACTGATAGTACCAGGTTTGGGTATCACAAGAATCCCCAGGAATGAGGACATAGAACTGAGTGACCACAGAAGAGACACTTCCCCCCCCATGTGTCACCTGATCTGTTAAGGCTCTTGGAAGAGCAAATGTTCCATGGTGGTGGTGGTGGGGTGTTTCATAGGGCTGATACTAAGAGAGGAGAACCTAACTTCAGCCCCTGAATCCTATGTGTGGCTTCCTCCCACTCCATTGTCACTATCTAATGTCCTGTGTCGCCACCCACAGCTTATAGATATTCTGATGGTCAGCCTGTTCAGGGCCAGGACTCAGGAGAAGCTTACAAAGAAACCGTGGTGAGAGGTGGGAGGTGGGAGGTGGGGGGGGGACATAAAAAGGTTACCCTAGGATGACAGGATGTGTGTATGAATGAATTAATAAACAAGGAACGGAGAATGTGAATGAATACAACACGCACTCTGCGGGCAGTTTGGAAACAAAGAGACTCTTTAAGGAATGAGATACAGCAGCTGGAGAGATGGCTCAGTGGTTAAGAGCACTGACTGCTTTTCCAGAGGTCCTGAGATCAATTCTCAGCAACCACATGGTGGCTCAAAACGATTTGCAGTGGGGTCTGATGCCCTCTTCTGGTGTGACTGAAGAGAGCAATGGTGTACTCATATTCATAAAATAAATGAATAAATAAATATTTTTTCAAAAAATATAATGAAATGCTGCTGGTGGGGAAGTGCATGTAGGGGCTTATGAGAATCCCCAATAATTGAGTAAAATGGGTAGACAAGAACTTTGGTGGCTTCATGAGGATGTGGTCCCCCGGTGGGGTCTTCCTAACCTACTTAGTGCTTTTATCTAGGTGGCCCGGATGTGGAGCACTTGAAGCAGGTCCCAAAAGACTGGCATATGAAGCAACAGAAGAGAGTTGCAGAAAGTTGGGGTTCGGGTGGCAGATAGTCTTGGCTAATGTCCCCTCCAAGTCTCTTTTCTCATTTGTCAAACAGCATTGTCCAAACCCTCAGTCTGAGGAGATTCCAACGAGATGATAAAGGACAACACTTTTTGCATACACTGTCATGTTCTGTGTCCCCAGCATGCCCCAGAGGGCACATGGGCTACCCTGGCCATTCTCAGAGGTCATTCTGAGTCTTACCCACATGTCCTCATGGCCCACATGTGCCAATGGCTTCCTTGTTTGTGGTCTCATAGTAAGGAGGCAGGGCACAGAGGCTACTGGTAGAGACTAGGTCCCCTAAAGCCCACTGCCCTCCTTGGAGAAAGGGTAAAATCAAATACATAACCTCCTAGAGCATCGTGGGATGCATTGACCCATCTTCAAGTTCTGAAAAGTGTCTGAAAGTCCTAGCCTCTAGCACCTCAAAATGTGACTGTGTCTGGAGAGGTGATATATAAAAAATATTCAGTTATAACAAGGATATTAGCATTGCCCTAATCCAATATGATTGTGGCCCAAGAGAAGCTTGGGACATAGAGACAGAGCAAACAATGTTCAGACACAGGAGTTGTCACCTGCAGGTGCATGAAAGAGGCCACAAAAGGAATCTGCCCTGCACATACCCTGATCTAAGACTTCCAGCCTCAGAGCTCAGAAAAGCAAACCCATGGTTTAAATTGCTTAGTGTGATGTCCTTTTGTCACCTGAGCCAGAGCAAGCTGACACTTGGGGTCATCCTATAAGGAAACCACTCATGGATGACTGGCTGTAAAGGGCAAAATCCACAGTGTGAGTGGTGAGACTGTGAGATGGGGCTGCAGAGAGGATAGGAGGGGAAAGGAAAAGCGAAGGATGAACCACCAGAAGCAGCCTGTGTCACCCTGTGCACCAGGCCTAACTATGCAGAATGGTTCTATCACCTTGCCACTTTTGATCTCCTCCTCCCATGACAGGACATTTCTTGCCTATGGGCCTGATTTCCTTATGGGATGTGCTAAGGCATGACATGTTCTGCAGGAACACATAAGACATGGGGTACTGTAGAGAAAATAAATTGTGTCTATATAAATGTGGCACCTGTCTATAATAAATCTGATGGCCAATTAGCTGGGTTAGAAGTGGAAGGCTAGACTTCCTGGGATGGAGACAGGAACTCCTGGAAGAAGAAAGGGAAAGGTGCTTTCACTAAGAGACATCAGAGGAGATGGACATAATTATGGACCTGAAAGGTATAGCTAGCCATGTGGTCTAGGGGCTAGGTGGTCTGATTAGCTTAGATGACCTAGTGGAGAATCTGCCCAGCTAGGGCCTAAGCTTTGAAATATTAAAAGGTCTTGGTATGATTATTTGGAGAACTAGCTGGTTAAGGTATAACTACCACCATATTAATTTTCAGAATCAATTAATATATGCAGAATAATAATAAGTTTTACAGGGTACAAGGAGACAAGGTCACAGCTTGGCATGATGTGGGCTGAACCAGAAGAAAGTCATGGCTGTGGGAGCCCAGCTGATGGAATGTGCATGTGATCGAAGAATGAGACAGCCGAGTGAGATTTAAGGCCATTCCCCACCAGAGCAGGTTCTGAGCCAGAGACCACAGAGGAAATAATTATGTAAAATATCGTCCACACCAGTTCCTAAAACAAGATGTGAGAAGACTTTAGGCAGTGAGTAATGGGTCAGAAAATGTGTGATGGAGGCAAATCTGAGGAAATGAGAGAGCTGGATTCACCAGGAGGGGTTGAGGGCCATTCTTGGGGTGGGTGTTCAATTGAAGGAGCAAATAGGTGTATGTTTATGACTCTAGTCAAGAATGTCCCCCTATATTAATTACTTTTCTATGGGCATGATAGAACATCATTAGCAAGGAAGCTTATAAAGGGAAGAGTTTATTTTGTCTTGTGGTTCCAGAGTACAGTCCGTGAGAGCAGGACTGTGAGGCTGGGAGCTCACATCTAGAACCACAAGCACAAAGCAGAGAGAGTGAGGGGGCAAATTCTTAAACTCTCAAAGCCCACTCCTATGGACAAACTTTCTCCAAAAAGGCACACCCCGTAAAGGACTGAAACAGCACCAGCAACTATAGATCAAGTAGTCAAAAAATCCTGAGGCTATGGGAGACATCCTATTCATACCACAACCCCAAAGGGCCCTGATCATCATTACTAATTGACTGAAACACATAGGGCACAGACATGGGAAGGACTTGTATTTTCCTCTCCTAGTGGCTCTGTTTGTTTTGGGGTACCACCAGAAAAGACTGCTTGGACATGGATTTAAGTTGATAGAAACTCCTCAGTAGCTAGTCAGCAACTGCACTGAGTGTACAAGCTCCCAGTGTAGCCCCAGCCTTTCCTAGGATGAGCTTCTAAACACAAAAACAGTATCCTGGGTTGCCACACGTCAGTAAGAACAGCTGTAAGTGGAACTACAGAAGCTAAAAAGCAAGGTTAGTACATTTAGAGACTTCCCAGAACCTTGATGGATTAGGTCGTTGTGTTCATTTTGGTAGGTGGTGCTGTCTGCATGCTGAATTTCATGGCCTGAATGGTGCTTTCATCATGGAGTCAGTTGTGCTAGGGTCTGGGGGCCTGTTATTTGGTGGCTGTGAATGAATCCTGCATGGCATTCTCTCTAACTGCCTGAATGATTACCATGAATTAATTCCTTACAGCTACTGACTGGCTGCCAAATAAAGGCCCAGCTGTGTGTAGGTGATGAACAAATTAGGAAAGTGACTTCTGGGAAGCCAGGTTTGTGGTGTGCCCTCCTTCCAGTTTGTGTGTCTGGTAGTCAGATCTTGACTGGCCATCCCAGTGCATCTGACCTTAGATCTGACAAAAGTCTACAAGG
The DNA here is from genome assembly GCA_902729485.2 of Mus minutoides. Lineage (NCBI taxonomy): Eukaryota > Metazoa > Chordata > Mammalia > Rodentia > Muridae > Mus > Mus minutoides. The sequence goes on along the minus strand of LR756408.1, from coordinate 64,092 downwards.
ATCCTGGGTAGGAACAAACACCCTGGTATCAGGATATACAGAGAGCTCCCAGTCAGTCAGTATAGCCATTCTTGGGCAGTGTAGGAGGTGCCCAAATATAAGGCCCCTTAAGATCTTCCAACTGGAAGTATGCACTATTAAACTTAGCATGAACCTCTCTATATGGGTTATCAGCCTGGTAGCTGCTCATCCTTAAACATCCTCAGTCAGCTTTTCATCCTATCACACTTCAGGCACTTGGTCATCTTGATAGCACCCTACCACCTGGTTATGTTGTCACCTCTTTGTCATCTTGTCAGTCTGTCACTTCTCAGTTGCCTGGCCATTCTCTCAGTCACCTGTTGTATGCATGGAGATCTGGCTTCTATAGTAATCAGTTTTTGTGGCTGGTTCCTTTTCCATCCCCACAAACAGAAAAGGAACATGCATCACCCTTCTGTATTTCCCATGTACAGTTATTATTCTATGGGACCCAGAGAAATGCCCCTGAGGTCTCTGTGATGGTATGAATATACTTGGCCCAGGGAGTGGTGTAGCAGTGAAATAGTTAAACCACTCTATGTTCCTGGCAGAACATGCTTCTAACCATCTGCCAGAGCCCTCTGGATTTACTAATGAAAGGTGTGTGTGTGTGTGTGTGTGTGTGTGTGTGTGTGTGTGTCTTAATTTTGATATGTCTTGGCTTGCTCAATGGTTGGGAATCTCTAGTTTACCCCACAGCTATCATATATTTCCCTCCAGTACCTGGCTTAATATCCTTTAATTTTATGTTTTATCTTTGCTGTCCTGTTACCTTCTGGGCAGCCCCTTTGGGGGCCACTTTCCTTCTTGTACCTACATTTTGGCACTTATTCCCTCCTGACTTGGTCCATCCCTGCCCCCAGTTAGATCTGATTGGTAAATAAAGATGTCAGTAGCCAATGGTAGGTCAGGACAGACAGAGATGGGACTTCTAGGATTCCCAGGGTTGGGACAGGTAAAAGGAGAGATAAGGAGGCAGGTTTGCCATGACTCAGAGGTAGAAGGATCGGGTTTAGGAACTACAAAAGAAAAATCATTCAAAATGTAGCTAGAAGGGAAAAGCAACCCTAGGGGAGAGGTGCCCAGAAGGTAACAGTGCAGCAAAGATAAAAGATAAAATTAGAAGGTGTTAAGCCAGGAGTACAAGAGGGAAATAAATATATGCTAGTTGTGGGAAGGATTAGGAGTGTCCAGCCATTGGGCTAGCCAAAACGTATCAAAATTAACTAGCATGTGTGTGTGTATGTGTGTGTGTGTGTGTGTGTGTGTGTGTGTGTGTGTGTTCCATTCGAGAATCCAGAGAGCTCTGGCAGGTGACTGGAAGCATGACCCACCAGGAGCATAGAGTATAACTAATTCACCACTGTAGATATAGGGCAAGAACTCACTACTAAAAATTATTTAAAGATTCTCAGATGGAATACACACACACCATGGTGTTAGATTAAGATTTGGGAAAGAATTTGCTTCTTAGCATGCTACAGATTTTGCCCAAGCAACTTGGGAATTTCTTTCCATGGTTCAGAATGATATAAAGAGCTTGAGCTCAGAGATGCTGGGAGCCCCTGCTGTGCAAAGAGACAGGCTGGCTGCACAGAGGCAGAGAGGATCAGATGGTAGACACTGCTTGCTTCCTACATGCAAGAATAATAAAGGATAGAGATGAATGAAATTTGATTTAATTGTTTTTAAGGATACAAAGGAGTATAATGGTAGTTGTTTAAATGTTCTTAAATACACACGGAATAAAGAAATCCAGGCCTTTGATCTCAAATGTGGGAAACAAAAACATGAGGATAGAGAGAATAGTTTGAAAAAATGTTTTAGAGAAGATTTGGAAAAGTCTTGCCAGGGCAAATACTTAAAATCTTTTAACATGGTCTACACAAGATTTCTGAGATAGCTTTGCCTGGTATGACAAGTTTAGAGCCTAGAAATAGGTTTATACAGTATGTAGAAGAGAATTTATTTAAAATCAAATGCATAGGTAAATAAATACTTTTAGACTTTTGATCTTAAATTGTAGGTCATAAGCAGGGGATAGGTAACCTAAACCTATCTCAGACAGTAGAAACTTAGGCCTTGATCTCACTATTAAAAATTAATTGTGTAAGAACAAGACGGGGGATGGTAGAAAAACACTATCTCAACATATTCTAATATTTATTTAGATTATCTTAATTACTTTGAACCGTTTTAATTATCAAAATATGTGTAGTTATGAGTTTGGTAATTATATTAAAATCCCTTTGGGGGCTGGAGAGATGGCTCAGTGGTTAAGAGCACTGACTGCTCTTCCAAAGGTCCTGAGTTCAAATCCCAGCAACATGGTAGCTCACAACCATCTGTAATGAGGTCTGACACCCTCTTCTAGTGTGTCTGAAGATAGCCTACATTAAATAAATAAATAAATAAATAAATCTTTTTTTTTTAATTCCTCTGGGAGAGGGGACAAGCTATTAAATGAATTCAATCTATACTTTTAGTGATTTTCCGTTACTGGACCAAGGACATGCTATTTTGGGAGACTCTATATTTGTGTTGACAGGAAAGAAGAAAGGGCCCCTTCCAGAATGATATGAATCAGACATGATAGGGGAAGACCCCTTAAAGGTCTTAGCTATAGATAGAAAAGAAAAAAAAAAAATCAAGAAGACTAAGCAGGATAGGTATCTTGATCTGCTGATTCCTCAACCATGAGAACAGCCCAGTAACTGGTTTAGACATAAAAATGTCTTAGCCAAAACGTCAGCAATCTGGGGGTGGGGTGGGGGAGGATAACAGAAGAGGTGATTTATAGCCACAAAATCTTTTGGTCGACTCATTGGAAGTTACTAAAAATAACTTGGTGAAAATGACCCCATTCAGGTGCTCTGTGACAACTCCCTATAGGCAGGCAAGAAGTGCTCAGTGAGTGGAGGGTCTGGTGTGAGTGTGTGTGAGTGGAGGGCCTGGTGTGAGTGGAGGGCCTGGTGTGAGTGTGTAGGCTTCTTGACTAAGTTAACAGAGTCACTGAATTTAACTGATTAGTTAAGAAGAAAATGGGCTGCATGGTATGCCAGGAATGGGGAGGGAAAAGGAGAAGTAACAAGAAACAGAAGAATTATCACTATATTTTGACAGGGGTGACCAGGGGAGGTTGCTTTGCTTCAAGCCAGGGTCTGTTGGTTTTATGTTGGACAAGCAAAGAAAGAAAGTCACTCTAGAATTTAATCAGGCTCTCAGGAATCAGGAAGTCCAGCCTCAATGAGCTGAACCTCAACAGTCATGCAGAAGACTATTTATTGAGGGTTACACAAAAGTTGTTGTTTTGGTTAAAACAAGTTTCTTATACCAAAGCCCCTAATCTACTCTATATGTTTCATGAGGGAGACCATCACATCCCTGAAATTTTAGTCCTTGATGTGCACTGTTGGCTGTACCCAATAATGTAAGACATTCCAGGTATGCCAGGACTGTCTTTTGACCAAACTCATGCAAAGGCTGAAAAGCACCTTCAGCAAAACAACTCTATAGATAACAGAAAACAATTGTTGTGATGTCTACCCTAAGTATAATGAAAACAACTATTTCATTCTTAGTGTTTACCTTAGATACAATGATTCTCCTAGGGTTGCCCTCAAGTGTGATGGTTATATAGTTCAGGCTGCTCTCTTCGTTTAGTTGAGTCTGAATCTGGGCTGACCTTTCTGCCTCTACCTTCCTGCTGGTTTCTGCATTGTTAACTCAATGTGAGATAGTGGGGATGGTGTTTTTTAGAATGGAACAGTCTTCAGGCTAATCCTCTTTTCTTCCCCTTCTTGACTTTAAGGGCACACTGTGGAACTCACTCAGCTCATTTTTCTCATGTCAAACAAACAAACAAACAAACAAACAAACAAAACCAAAACCAAAACCAGAACAACAAAATCCCAGGTATTCCTTTAAAGATTTGTTCCTTTTATGTACAAGTGCTTTACCTGTATGTACGTATGTATATGCACCACTTGTTTGCCTGCTGCCTGTAAAAGTCAAAACAAGGCATCAGATTCACTGGAACTGGAATTATGGACAGTAAGTTACTATGTGGATGCTAGGTGTCAGGACACAGTTAAAAAACGAAACCGTGTGAGGGGAATTCTGAGTGCTTATGAGAAAACTCCAAGAAAACAAGACAAGAGTCTTGTGAACTCAGTTTCTTCAAAAAACATGGAATTGTTCTTGGAATGTGCTTTTGTGCTCCTCCCAGATGAGACAGATAGGAGTGAGTTTACTTTAGATTATTCATTACAACTGATAGTGTTGTTAGTATACACTCACCTCCATGGAAAAACACGTTTTGGCCAGGTGTGGCTCGTCCTTGCGATGACAAACTTTAAGAGAGCTTCTTGCTCTGAATAAGTTGGCTATTGCATGAAACTTTAGTCTGCCTCAATTTTAGGCCCTTCTCCCTCAGGTTCACTGGGAACCAAACCCAGGTCCTCTACAAGAAATGCCTCTGGACTTTCTCTCCAGCCCACAAACAGGTATTTTGATGCTTATGTAGACAAAATATGTGAAACTTACATAAAACAGTTGATTTCATGTCTAGTTTTAGTCTTCGTTCCCAGATGCCAGACAGGTGCTGAAGGCTTCCCAGGCCTGAAGACATTACCTTTGTCCCCACTTTGAAAACTACAACTAAGTTAGCAGGATCCTGTTCTCACATTTAAAGTCTGAGAGAGCAGTTTGACTCATTCCTCATCTTTAGTTCGAACTTTAAGTCCCCCCATCCCAGCTTTCCCATTAGGCTTCCTCAAACTTCTGCAATATTTAAATATGCCCTTTACCTCAGGCCACGGAAATCACTGTCAAATGTGAGAAAAATGGCCATGTGGCCATTGCCTTTCCCGGGCTTCCCAGTGTCTTTGCAAACCTTTGGATCCAGCCACCTCTTTTAGGCCAAGTACCTCTACTTGGAGCCTCCAGACACCCACTTAGGTTGCAGTGCCTGAGAAAACACAGTCTGTCAGCATGAGAAACACAGAGCATAAAGTAGCACGTCTGCAATGCGAGTTCATCCCAGAGATACCAAACATTCAATCCAGAGCATAAAGATGCATTTCTGTGGTAATTCGGAGCTTCCTGATATTTGGTTCTCTGGATCTCCGGGGAAGACAATGGATGCGACAGTTTCCAGTCCCTTGCTCCCGAGATGGTCTCATGCATCCACACAGGAGTAAAGTAAAGAGTGGAAGGGAGACAGGTGCCTCTGCATATAAATCTCCTTGCTTATTTACTATTTATTTATTTGAGTATGTGCATGCATGAATGTATGTGCACATGCATGTGGAGACCAGAAATGGCTGTTGGGTGTCTTCCTCAGTCATTTTCTACCTTATTTTATCTATCTATCTATCTATCTATCTATCTATCTATCTATCTATCTATCTATCTATCTATAGGATGGGCCTGACACTGAATCTAGAGCTCTCTGATCCATCTATATAGTCCTGCTGGCCAATTGGCCTTGGAGCTTCCTCTGTCTGTCTCCCCACCACTGGGATTTATAGGAGCTCTCTTTTGCACTTGGCTTTTTATTTAGGCTCTGGAGATGCAAACTGAGGGCCTCATGATCTTAAGGCAAATATTTTGAACCATCTGTCTAGCCCCTTCTGTGATTTTTTTATTTTGTGTTAAACAATAACAACAGTCTATATAGGTGAGGGAGGCCTAGGTGTTACATTATTATTGTTTTGTTTAATATTGGTGAGATAATGGGACTGAAGAGATCTCTAGGGTCAAGGTTCCAAGGATTCTGATGCACTCTTGCTTCTGAGTATACCAGGCGCGCACACACAGAGGCATAGTTGCAGAAAAAAATAAATAAAAACATCTTTTAAAATTTGGTGAAATATAATTGAAAGCCACCACCCTCTTACTAAAGATTTTAAAAAATGTGTATTTGTGTGTGTGTGTGTGTGTGTGTGTGTGTGTGTGTGTGCCTGAGTGAGTTTGTATACATCATATATAAGTACCCTTGGAGACCATAGGGCACAAGATCCCTTTACCTCTGAACTAGAGTTAACAGGCAGTTGTGAGGGATCTGATATGGTTCTTGGGAATTAAACACAGATCCTCTGAAGAGTAGTAAGTGTTCTTAACTGCTATATCCCACAACCTCATTTTCTTTCAAATTGGTGAGATGTAGCTAAGGATACCATTGGTTTTTTTGTGTTTTGTTTTGTTTTGTTTTTTTAAGTTCTTGATCTTCCTGCCTTAGCACCTGGAATGCAGACATTGCAGGCAGGGGTCATGACACCAACCCTATAATTTATAAATGACATGCTTCTGCTTCTTTGTTTCTTTTGTTTAGATCTGTCCCTCTTCTACACACAAGCATTCTCCAGTATACAATTATGTGGTTTCTGTAACTACCCATCTAAGATACAGGTTCAATTCTGGTCAGATCCATCAGCAGCAACCTATCTGTAAACTCTCCTCTTTTCCTGCACAATTGTCTTTGGCTTATAATTGTAGCTTATGTGTGAATATCCTTTTGGGGGGAGGGGGAGACACTTGGGGGACACTGGGACCTTGAACATATGAGGCAAGCATTCTGCTACTGGCCTTGCCTCCAGCTGTGCATATTTATTCCTAACAGCAGCATTCATTGGTGCCCCAGACACAGTGATAGCTCTCACAGACAGTGTTCTATCTCAGATATCTCCCTATCTAAAGCAAAGAGGAAATGGCTTACTGGAAACACCAACTGTTCTTCCAGAAGACTGGGATTCAGTTCTCAACACCCAAATGGCATGATAGTTCACATCTGTTGTTGGGTTGCATTCATATGATCTAAAAGCCCTTTCTGGATTCAGTGGGCACCAGACATAAGCACTTGGTACACAAATGTACATGCAAGCAAAACAAAAAAGCAAAGAAGTAGATGGTTGAAGAAATGGCTCAGTAGTTACAAGCAGTGATTGCTCTTGCAAAGAGCTAGAGTATCAATTCCCAGTACCTACATACTAGCTCACAAATACCTTTAATTCCAGTTACAGGGTGTCTGATGCCCTCTTCTGACCTCAGTGGGTACCAGACACACAGGTGATGCACACACATACAAAAGAAACACATATGCACATGAAATAAATAATTGATAAATTAAACAAAATTATTTTAAAATAATTTAAATAAATCAAGCATAGGAGCCTGAGATACAGAGTGACATGACAGGCTGGAGTTCACATGATCAGCAGGCAGCCTGCTTGAGCTTAACATTTGGTAGTTGGGCTGCAACGTCAGGTTGTCAATTCCACTTCACTAAATTAAGAGCT
>LR756408.1:15697-56673 GCA_902729485.2 Mus minutoides | reverse complement strand
CAGTCCCCCTCCTTCTCCTCCTCCTCTTCCTCTTTGGTTTTTCTTTTTTTTTTTTTTCCTCCTTCTGGTCAACCCTACTCGCTGTGGTCTGCCGGTCTCGCTCGCTCTAGCCGTCCCTGTTCGGCCCCACTCCCTCCAGCCGTCCCCATTCGGCCCCGCTCACTCCGGCCAGCCCCGCTCGCTCTGGCCGGGCCCCGCTCTCTCCAGTCCAAGGATTCATTTATTATTATTACATAAGTACACTATAGCTGACTTCAGACGCACCAGAGGAGGGCATCAGATATCATTACGGGTGGTTGTAAGCCACCATGTGGTTGCTGGGATTTGAACTCATCACCTTCGGAAGAGCAGTCGAGTGCTCTTACCTGCTGAGTCAAGACAGAGATTATTCTTCTTTTAGGTGTCCTTTAGTCCTGATTCCCTTGCCTCTCTCTTCCATTCACAGCTACTCTCCATTTTGTGTGAGAACATCCCGAATGAATTCATTCTAGGGAAGTGTATTGCAGGTAAATCCTAGAGGTGCACAGGTGAAGTGCCTGTGGAGAACAGAGGAGGGCACCAGATCCCTTGGGCTACATGGAAGGCAATTACAAATGCCCAATGTAGGTTCTGGAAACTGAACTTGGGACGCATGGGAGAGCAGCCAATGCTCTTAATTGCTGAGCCATCTCTCCAGGCCATATTTTCTGTTTCTTTTTTATTACTTTCTGAAATAAACTCTCAGTTTTTAACTCCCAATCTTTCTAATTCTTTTTATAAGAAATTTGAGGATTTATTTTTTTTATTAATTTGTTTCACATCACATGCTTAATATAATTCTATATTATTTTTAATGGATTTAAAAATGACATTTATTTATTATATGCCCATTCTCTGCACACACATGATGCAGCTTGCATGTGGAGGTCAGAGAAAAATCTTTTTGGGTCAGCTTTCTCCTTTTACCATGTGTGTGTTCCCACGTGGTAAAAGGAGAAAGCTGACCCAGCTTAGGGCATCAGGATTGGTGCCACGTGCCTTTACCTGAAGAACAACCTCACCAGCCCCTGTTGTAGTGAGTAGTTTTGATTAATAGAGCCTTGGAATATTTTAAAAGTGTAATTTTCAGAATGGATACTATACACATTTTAAAAACAAAACAAAAAAAGGAACAGCATGAAACTCGTTCTGTGTAAAACCTACTTCTCTTGTGTTGCTTCTCTGTTTTGATCTCTTCAGCAAATGTGCATTTGTGACTCAGAGCCAGCCAGTCCTCTACACTTTTCATTGCTCCAATCTTGCATAGAGAAAGAAAAGGCTTCTACCCTTTTAATGCTAAGTGAATTAAACCCATGTTTGTAAGAAAAAAAGCTTTGTTCCTTTTAATAAGACTAAGCCTGCCTTGTCCTTACCATGGGACCTGTTCTGTGCCATGGCAAGTAGAAGCCTGCCTGCTCCTTCTGCTCTCTGCAGTGTCTTCTTCTTTCCTCTTTTCCTCTGCATTCTCCACATTGCTCTCTTAGTATTTTATGTTACTATAGCTTCTAAGTTATTCCACTCTGCATTCTCCTTCTAATCTTGCTCTCTCCTCCTGCTCTGATGTCACAGTAATACTCTTTCTCTCAATGGCTTTTCTCTGAAAACTATACTTATACTTCTAAGTTCTTCTCGAGTTCAGTTCTGTCTAAAAAGTGTTCTGTCTAAAAACTTCTCCTCAGCTCAGTTCCTCTCTCAGCTCAGTTCTTCTCACCTCCGTTCCTCTCACCCCAGTCCGTCAGTTCTGACTCCTCTCTTTGTCCTCAGCCCTTAAACATCTTTCAGAATACATGGTCACATGTTAAAAAGTTCATCAAGGGGGCTGGTGAGATGGCTCAGCGGGTAAGAGCACCCGACTGCTCTCCCGAAGGTGATGAGTTCAAACCCCAGCAACCACATGGTGGCTTACAACCATCCTTAATGAGATCTGATGCCCTCTTCTGATGCATCTGAAGACAGCTACAGTGTACTTAGATATAATAATAAATAAATCTTTAAAAAAAAAGTTCATCAAAAGTTCACACAGAAAATCAAATCATAAATTAAAATAGAAGTTTACAACAGAGAATGTTTACATGCATATGCATTAGGAGTAAGTTATCTAACTAAATATCCATCACCTGTCTCAGCTCCACAGACTCACTGAAGGTTTAAAACCATAACTAAGTCATTAGTGAAGTTTTGTATAGATAAACCCAGTCAACATTTTATCTTCTGTCCTAGCACATATAATAAATCGTTAGTTCCCTTTTTATGACCTTTGGTTAATTGTTTTACAACCTCTTGGAATGTGCTCTCACTAGGAGAAAGTCTGGTTACCATCTAAGAGCAATTAACTGGTGACACTTGGGAGACTGGCAGAGTTCTCATTGCAGCTTTGATTATCAAACGGACCCAATAGCAGTCCCACTATAAAAGAGCTTAATAATCACAGATATAATTTTAGGCATTCTTATAGGATCATCATTAAGACTTAAGTCATCTATTTGTCTACATAGCATCAATACAAGACAGTAGTGATCCATCTTTGTGGATCTGCAGAGATCTGCTCCAAAGGTGTGTACTATTACTTAGTGATTGCTATATATGTATAATAGTAACAGGGAAAGCATATTAATAGCAGGAATCTTTCCTAAAATGAGTCCCTCACAGCCTTGCTTAATGAGGGCTCACCTGTCACAGATTATGAATTAATCTGAGGCAGGCCACTTCAGGATGATCACCTGCTACTTATTAGCTTGTCCCATTATGGCTCCTGACAGGAATTGGTTCTAATGCTTTGTCTTGATTCGGCCCCTAAATCGGGAATCTGCGTGTCCAAACATTGAAGGTCCCTATCCCTAATTGGTTTTTGATTGATCAATAAAGAGCCAATGGCCAATGGCTGGGTAGAGAGGGAGAGGGAGAGGGGGAGGGGAAAGGAAGGGGCAGAGGGGAGGGAGGGAGGGGGAAGGTGAGGGGAGGGGGAGAAGGAGAGGTGAGACTTAGTTTCCCAGAGAAAGAAACACAGGGAGGAGAAAGAAAGGATTTCCTCCAGAAAGGAGTAGGACTGACCAGAAAGGAACAAGAGAGAGTAACAGCCGAAATGTAGGTGCAAGAAAGAAAGCGGCCCTCAGAAGGGCTGCCCAGAATTGTTGTGGCAGCAAAGATAAGGGAGCTGCCCAATAGGAGCCAGGGCATCAAGATAAAATATAGATTTAAAAGGGTTTAAGTAAGGAATGCCAGAGGGGAGAATGTGCTGGCTGCAGGGAGGTTTAGAAGTACCTAGCATTGAGCTAGCCGAGGCATATCAAAATTAGCTGGTGTGGTGTGTGTGTGTGTGTGTGTGTGTGTGTGTGTGATGGTTAGTTTTTGTCAACTTGACACAAACTAGAGTCACCTGGGAAGAAGAAACCTAATTTGAAAAATTGCTTCCATTAGAGTGGCCTGTGGGCATGTCTGTGGGGGCATCTTCTTGATTGATGATTGATGTGGGAGGGATGCAGCCCACCGAAGGCAGTGCCACCTCTGGACAGGTGGTCCTGGGTTGCATAAGAAAGTGAGTCATGAAGGGTAAACCAGTGTTCCCCCCATGGTCTCTGCTTCAGTTCCTGCCTGCATGTTCCTGCTTGAATTCCTGCCTCGGTTTCCCTAAATTGTGGACTGCTTGTACATCAAATAACTCCCCTCCCCCTTTTTTTGCTCCAGGGTTTTTTTTTGGTTTTGTTTTTGTATTTTTTTGTTTTGTTTTTTTGTCAGAGTTCTTGTTAAATCTGAGAACTGCTAGGAGAAAAACCAAGTCCATGATTGTCTGATTAAAGCAAGCTGTATTTTGGGATGCACCCAGAACTGGCCAGTCCAGCAGCCTCTGCCTAAATTGGGATTTTAGAGAGCAGCAGCCTGTGCTCTCTTGAATTCCCTTTTATAGGAGAGATAAAGTTTACAGGGGCCAGAGAGTTGGGTGTTTAACACTGTTAGAAAAGTACAGTGGAAAGGAAGAAGCAAGGGTAAGGACACTCAACGTGGGGATGGGGTCGCAAGAGTAATGAAAGTTGATAAGCACATTTTGCAGTTTACATCAGATCTAAGAAATAGGAACTTATTTTTATTTACAAACAGAAGCTTCAACTTGCAAGGACTTAACACAGGACAGACAGAAATTTATTCTTTTTTGGTTTTGTTTTTGTTTTGTTTTTCGAGACAGGGTTTCTCTGTGTAGTCCTGGAACTCACTTTGTAGACCAGGCTGGCCTCGAACTCAGAAATCCGCCTGCCTCTGCCTCCCGAGTGCTGGAATTAAAGGCGTGTGCCACCACGCCTGGCCAGGCCAGAAACTTATTCTTAACTCTCTTCACTGCAAACAGAAATCTTAACCAGTATTTGGGAGGCAGAGGCCTGTGGATCTTTGTGAGTTCAAGGCCAGTTTGTTTACATAGTGAGTTCCAGGTCTATAAAGAGACTCAGTCTCAAAAAACCAAGAGTGTTTGCAGAGGGAGCCGCTACGATTAGACTATTGAGTACAGCTTATGTGAACTCATTCTTCACAACCATTATACGAGACATTTCTCTCCATAAGCCCTGTTTCAGAGCACACTTCAGGAGCTGGAGAGATGACCCAGTGGTTAGAAGTACTTATAGCTCTTGGAGAGGAGGACCCAAGTTCAGTTCCCAACACCTACATACAAAGCTTGGCATTGTTCAAACCAGCTATAACTGCCACTCTCAGTGGTCCAAGACTCATTTTTGGAGTTTGCATTCACACAGGCATGTGTACCTGAACACATATGCAATGATTCACATACATTAAACAAACAAACAAACAAAAAAAGCAAGGTGTGGTGGTACTTTAACTCCAGCATTTGGGAGGTGGAAGTAGGTGAAACTCTATGAGTTCAAAGCCATCCTGATCTACATAGGAAGTCCCAGACAGCCAGGGATACATAGAGAGAGACCATGTCTCAAAAAAAAACAAACAAACACGCTGCACATAAGAGAGCCTTTTGGTTTGGGTGGCCATAAAGTGCTAATAAATAGGCAAGGAGGATCACTTAAGATACTAGCTTCACTTCCTACCAATCTAAACATCCAGTGGTGATATGAGGGTCTGTGCGCAGTCTTATTGTATCTTGTGTCTTGTTAAACAGAGGAGCAGTTGTTGGTGGGGGTGGGGTGGGGGGAGGGGCAGGGGGTACGATGATGAAGATGAGGGGGATGGGTGACACTGAGGGGAGCGACTAGAAGGAGTGGAGGGCACGGGAAACTGTTGGTAATGTATGAGAGAAGAATAAAAGCTAAGAAAAGGAAAGGAAAAAGAAATCCTAACATAATTCTAAATGACACCAGAGGGGGCAACAGCGGCTGTGAAGTTGTTCTAGTGTTACTTGGTTGGTGGGACCGCAGGTGCTTCGGGGCTTTTCCATCTCAGACTCTTGAGGATTCCTGAGCAGAGAGCTGTCTTGGGAGCAGTGTGAGGTGAGTGGCAGGGATTCAGGAAGGATTGCTGTGTTGCCCAGCAAAGGCTGAGGCAGCTCCTAGGTGGGGAGGAGGGGTTGCGGGGTTGCAGGGCAGGGTAGTCCCCAGTTAAGGTGGGAATCTGCTGATTCAGTTTCCTTCTGTTCTGTGTTCTCAGTATTTCCCGCTTCCATGTTTTGTCAATGCAGTGTCCTGTGAGATTTCCTGGGGACTTTGGGAGTAGGACTCAGTGAGCAGTTCTGTAGGAGCTGATCCTAGGTGGGAGCTGGGAGTTTCAGGGTGCAATCGTGAGGTGGCTTGTGACCCATTGAGGCCCAGCAGGCTGAAATTGGCTCTGTAGGAGCCAGGAAAGCAGGGCTGCCAAGGACAGCGATAGAGTCAGTCTGTTGGAGACCCACAGAGACTGGGGAGTATTAGTGAGAGTGACTGCTTTGCTTTCTGGACAGGAGGTGTGAGTGGAAGACCTGCTACGAGGCCACGTGCAGGATTCCACTCCAAATCGTGGCTCGCAAGAAGTGGGAAATTAACAAAATATATGAAAAAATGGAAACATTGTTCTTTACATTTTGATTTCAAATGGAGGAGATTGAGGACCATTCTCGATCTGCCTGCCCATTTGCCATAACAAGGGTTAAATTTTTACTTAATGAATGGAAGGAACTCAGGAGATATGTGTATGTTAATTTAGATGTGAGTTCTGAAGTCAGCAGAGTCTTGGTGCTGAGTGCTGGAACCAGTACTTCTGGGGGCAGATAATTTCCATCCCAGGAATGGTATTTCCTGTAGGGACCTAGAGCTGCAAAAGGTAATTTTTAAGAAGAATTTTGGGGGTTTTGTTTGATTGCTTCCTTTTGTTTTTTGTTTTTTGTTTTTTGTTTTTTTTTTGAGACAGGGTCTTATCATGTAGCTCTATATTGGAATTCACTATGTAGACTAGGCTGGACTTGAACTCACAGAGATCTGCTTGCAAAGTGTTGAGATTAAAGACCTGTGCCAGCACACACACCCATCTCTTAAGAGGAAATCTTAATTCCTAAGATCACTTTGCAAAACTCTTACATGAGTAAGCCAGTGGACAGGGTAATGATCAATAACTGGCAGTCAGCCAGAATTAAAATGCTTTCCCAGTGAGAAATGGCTTCACATGATTAGAGATTAATAAAAGAAAAAGCTGCTTACTAGTAATGTCTGACTGGTTTTAACTAAAGCACAAAGAGAAACAACATAGAACAGAAATATTTGCCAGCTTATCTAGCCTTTAGTCTTCTACATCCCACATATGCTTATACAGCCAAATACATTACACATGCGTATACAGGCTTCTACATTCCATACACGCCATCTACATATATGCCCAGGCTCTAGGTTACAGTTTAAATAATTTTATAGGGACAGGAAACTGCAAGTCTGGCCACTTGACAGATGGGAGTTTTCCATAGCAAAGATATCAGCAGGATTATTTTTTAACTAAATCAGTGTAGTTGTTTTCAAATAGCTGTTACCAAGGGTCAGCCTGCCCACCTGGCAGAACTATGGTTTTTGGAGGAGGGGAGCAGGGGATAAGAGCACAGGGACTCAATGGTAGACTGGGACTTAATGATGGTTGTCTCCCTGTGCTGCCCCTTGAGCGGCCCTTGGGAGGTATGTTCTTGGACTTGGTGTGGGCAGTCAGTCTTGGTGAATAAACATCAGCAGAAACTTTTTTTTTCTCAGCAGCCCTAATCTTCAATTATGATATAATTTTTTCTTATGGTTTCTAACTCACCTAGTTAGTGAACTATTTACCTTCCAGTCATAGTAGAAGACAGCACTCCTTTAGCTAAGTTCTGCTTTGTGTAATTAATTTTTTTGTTGCAGGAAATATTAAAAAATGAACCTACCAACTCTCTGCACTCCTGCTTCTCTCAACCTGCCAACTCTTTTGCCCCGCTGGGCCATGTTACAGCTCCAGGACTGGCACCAGTGGACCACAACACTATGTCTCTGCAGGGTCCCACCAGTTCTGTCCCACATTTCCAATAACCAAATAGATCCGCCATGCTCGAAGTTTGATAACACAATACCCAGTAACCCAGTAAAAACAAGACTCAATGCTTATAGTTAACCAATCAGATTTATATATCAATAAATTCTCAATACGCAAGATGCCAATACAATAATTTCAGAACCAATTGATAATGATAAAAGCTGCCCACCTAGATTAGACAAATTATCCCAATATTCTAACCTTTATGATACCATAAAAACCTGTGGCTGGTCATAGCCTCGCTGATTCACAGGTACCCCAGATGCTCCCTGTCTCTGCAACTCTTAGCTCCTCCTCCCTTTTCCCTGTCCAATCACAGGCCTTCCACTGCCTTAATGTAATTGGACAGGGAAAATCCTGCGACATTTGTTTGTTTGTTTGTTTGTTTGTTTGTTGTTTCGAGACAGGGTTTCTCTTTATAACCCTGGCTGTCCTGGAGCTCACTTTGTAGACCAGGCTGGCCTCCAAATCAGAAATCTGCCTGCCTCTGTCTCCCGAGTGCTGGGATTAAAGGCGTCAGTTATATTCCTTCAAGTTTCCCCTGCATCAGTACTACATCCATATTGGAGCAAGTTATTTAAACCCCAAATTGGGGGTTATTTAGGGTTCTCAGGAAACCTGTACATTGCAATCTCTGTGTGTTGGTTATTTTTGTCAGCTTGACACAAGCTACGGTCATCTAGGAAGGGGAACGCCAACTGAAAAAAAAATGTCTCCCTCCTATATGTAACTCTGTGGAACATTTTCTTGATTAATGCTTGATATTCTGATTTTAAGTTTATTTGTTTATGTGTTTTGCAAGAATTTATTTTATTTTTAGAAACAGGGTATCTCTGTTATGTAGCCCTGCATATCTTGGAACATATTATGTAGACTAAGCTGACCTCAAATTCACAGAGATCTGTCTGTCTCTGACTCCCAGGTGCTAGAATTAAAGGCATATGCTACCACACATTAAAGATTTTTAAAATTTTATGTGTATGAGCGGTTGGTTTGACTGCATGTATGTATGCCTGGTGCCCACAGAAGCCAGAAGTGGCTCCTCTAGTGTGTGGATGCTGGGGGCTGAACTTGGATCTTCGGCCAGATCAGAGTGTGCTCTTAACTACTGAGCCATCTCTTCAGCCTCAAAACACATTTTATTGCTTTCTTTAGATATGGTCACCCTGTGAACACCAAGCTGGCCTTGAATTCGTGGTAATTTACTTACTTCTGACTCTGAGTACTGGAATTATAGGTGTGTGCTAACACCTCCAGTCCAGAAAATAAAAAGATAAATAAATAACAAAGATAAATTATGATTCTTAGGTATGCCCCTCATGGATAATTGCTTCAAATTATTTACGGTGATTCGGTGTTGTGCTCTCTGCCCCCTTACTAGAGTAAGACCATTGATTGACAGTTGACTTGAATAAGACTATTTCCATATTGTGGTATGTTACTTTAATCTTTCCTGTTGGGGGTGATTTGGGGTAAACTATATTTTCTATGAAGCACTTATTGGTTATCCAGGTAGTAATAATTTCAGAAGCCTGGTGCAGATTACTGGCCAGGAGGCAGTTTGTAAACCTGACAGTCCTATGTTCCGTTGGTTAGAGGTTACTGACATTAATGGTGTTAATTCCTGCATTCTGATGCAGAGGGGACATCTCATGATGGACAGGGTGGAAGTGTGTTGAGGATTGGTTCTAAAGTTTTGGTTCAATCGGGAATCTGCATGTCCAAACGCTGAAGGTCCTTGTCCCCAATTAGTTCTTGATTGATCAATAAAGACCTCAACAACCAATGGCTGGGCATGGGGAAGGCACCTAGAGTTGCCCAGACTAGGACACAGAGAGGAACAGAGCAGAATCTCACGGATGCAGTAGTAGCTGGGAAAGCTGCAGGAGAGAGGACCACAGAGCTATGTGAGAATTCCGGTGGGTGGCCACTGGCCACTTCCCTGTTTGGGCCTGGGGTAGCAGGGGAAGGTTTAAGAATGTCCCACCTTTACAGAGAAACCCTGTCTCGAAAAAAACAAAAACAAAACAAAAAACAAACAAACAAACAAAAAGAATGTCCCACCTTTGTGGTAGCCAAGGCATTTAAAAAAATAAGCTAATATGTGCATGTCTTTCACTTGTGGATCCAAAGATAGCTCCTGGGTGAGTGTGCACGTGCGATTCGCAGAGAGCACAAAAACTCTCTGCTACAGATGGCATGCAATGTGGTGGGCGAGAGAACTCACTATTAAAATAATTTAGAAATTTTCAAACGAAGGAGACAATACACACACATACACACACCATCATGACCACTTCCACCACCACCACCAAAATAATAGGAATCAACAATCATTGGTCATTGACATCTCAATATCAATGGTCTCAATTCCCTAATGGGTTTGAAAACAGGGTCTATCTTTTTTCTGTGTCCAAGAAACACACTTCAACATAAAGGATAGATATTACCTCTGGGTAAAGTGTTGGAAAAATATACTTCAAGCAAATGGACCTAAGAGGCAAGCTGATGTGGTCATTTTAATATCTAACAAAATAGACTTCAACCAAAAACTCCTTTTTAAAAGATGGAGAAGGATACTTCATACTTATAAAAGAAAAAAATTCAAGATGACAATTCAATTCTTAACATCTATGCCCCAAATACAAGGGCACACACTTTGGTAAATGGAACACTGCTACAGCTTAAATTACATATTGACTCTTACACACCAATAGTGGGAGACTTCAATACCCTTCTGATCAAAGGACAGGACATCCAGACAGAAACTGAATAGAGAAATGCTGGAACTAACAGATGTTATAAACCAAATGGACCTTGCAAGTATTTACAGAATATTTTTCCCAAACAAAAAAGAATATACCTTCTTCTCTGCACCTCTGGAACTTTCTCCAAATTGACCACATACTCAAACATAAAGCAAATCTCAACAGATCTAAGAAAATCAAAACTAAACAACTCTCTACTGAGTGAATAATGGGTCAAGTCAGAGATAGAGAAATTAAAGACTTTCTAAAATTGACTAAAAATGAATACACATGGGGCTGGTGAGATGGCTCAGTGGGTAAGAGCACTGACTGCTCTTCCGAAGATCCTGAGTTCAAATCCCAACGACCACATGGTGACTCACAACCATCTGTACAGCTACAGTGTACTCACATACATTAAATAGATAAATAAATAAATAAATAAATAAATAATTAAAATGAATACACAACATACCCAAACTTATGAGACACGATGAAGGCACTTTTAAGTGGCAAGTTCATAGCACCAAGTGCTTATATAGAAAGTCTGGTGAGATCTCTTTTTTTGTTGTTTTGTTGGGTTTTGTTTTGTTTTGTTTTGTTTTGTTTTGTTTTGTTTTGTTTTGTTTTTTCAAGACAGGGTTTCTCTGTATAGCCCTGGCTGTCCTGGAACTCACTGTGTAGACCAGGCTGGCCTCGAACTCAGAAATCTGCCTGCCTCTGCCTCCCGAGTGCTGGGATTAAAGGTGTGCGCTGCCACACCCAGCGTGAGATCTCTTAGTAGCACAGCTGAAAGCTTTAGAACAAATGGGAAAATAAATAAGACTGACAAACCCTAATGCAAACTAACCAAAAGACACAGAGAATATGCAAATTATCAAAATCAGAAATGAAAATGGAGTCATAACAAGAAACACCAAGGCAATCCAGAGAATCATAAGGACATACTTTTAAAACGGGTACTTCCCCAAATGGGAATAGCTAAAAGAAAGTGATAATTTTCCCAATAGGTACCAATTAGCTAATGTTAAGTGAAGACCAGATAAATAATTTAAATAGACTTATAACCCCTAGTGAAGTAAAAGCAGTCATTATAATTCTCCTAACCAACAACAACAACAAAAAAAAAACCCACCAACAAACTAACTAACAAATAAACACCCCCACAAAAATAAAAAACAACCTCAGGGCCAGATGATTTTAACACAGAATTCTACAAGACTTTCAAAGGAGAGTTAATGCCAACTATCCCCAAATTAATGCAAAAAATAGAAACAGAAGGAGCACTGCCCAATTCACTTTATGAAACCACAGCTACCCTGATACCCAAACCATATAAAAACTCAACAAAGGAAGAGAATTATAGAACAGTTTCCCTATGAACATAGGTGCAAAACTAATAAAATACTTGTAAAAATGAATCCAAGGGGGCTGGTGAGATGGTTCAGTGGTTAAGAGCACCGACTGCTCTTCCAAAGGTCCCGAGTTCAAATCTCAGCAACCACATGGTGGCTCACAACCATCCGTAATGAAATCTGATGCCCTCTTCTGGTGTGTCTGAAGACAGCTACAGTGTACTTACAAATAATAAATAAATAAATCTTTTAAAAAAATGAATCCAAGAACACATAAAAAAGATCATCCACCATGGTCAAGTGGGCTTCATCCCAGAGATGCAGGGATGGTTCAGCATTCTAAAATCAGTAAATGTGATCCACCATATAAACAGTAAATGTAATCCACCATATAAACAAAGTGAAAGACAAAAACCACATGATTTTGTCATTAGATGCATAAAAGGCATTTGATACAATCAATCCAACACCCCTTTCATGATGAATGTCCTGGAGAGGTTAGTGAATTTGTGAATTGCTGTTTGGTAGGACGGCCATTTAACAATGTTAATCGCACCAATCCATGAGCATGGGAGATCTTTTCATCTTCTGATATCTTCTTCAATTTCTTTCTTCAATGTTTTTGTCATACAGATCTTTCACTTGCTTGGTTAGAGGTACCTCAATATATTTTACATTATTTGAGGCTATTGTGAAAGGTGTTGTTTCCATCATTTCTTTCTCAGTCCATTTGTCATTTGTATGTCAGAAAGGCTACAGATGGGCTTGGTTTTTTTGTTTTGTTTTTGTTTTTGTTGTTTTGTTTTTTTGAAGTTAATCTTGTGTTCAGCCACTTCACTGAAAATGTTTATCACTTAAAGGAGTTCCCTGGTAACACTTTTAGGGCTACTTATGTATATTATTATACCATCTGCCAATAAAAATACTCTTACTCCTTCCTTTCCAATTTGTATTCTTTCGATCTTTTTCAGTTGTCTTACTGCTGTAGCTAAAACTTCAGTTATTAAATTGAATAGATATGGAGACAGTGGATAAGGTTGTCTTGTTCCTGATTTTAGTGAAATTGCTTTGAGTTTCTTTCCATTTATGACTTAATGTTTAAGAGGACTTGTTTTGCCGGGCGTGGTGGCGCACGCCTTTAATCCCAGCACTCGGGAGGCAGAGGCAGGCGGATTTCTGAGTTCGAGGCCAGCCTGGTCTACCAAGTGAGTTCCAGGACAGCCAGGGCTATACAGAGAAACCCTGTCTCGAAAAACCAAAAAAAAAAAAAAAAAAAAAAAGAGGACTTGTTTTTGTAGAGGACTTAGGCTTCATTTCTAGCACCCACATAATAGTTCTCAACCATTTGTATGTAACTCCAATTCCAGGGATCCAGCACCTTCTTCTGATCTCCAGGGGCACCAGCCACAACTGTGCCCATATGTACGTTCAAGTAAACACTCATACACATAAATAAATCTTTAAAAATACCTTTAATAGAAATTTGAGTTCTGTTTTTAGTTCTGGAATGCTTTCCAATGCAGAAGCCATAGATCCTGTTTGGCTTGAGACTATGTCTCTAAAAGTCTCCTCAGGATCCTGACAGTGGCAGAAGGAGTATGCCTCCTGTGCCTGTACCCACAAATGCTGACAATATCTTGCTGATGTTCTTCACGCTGGTGAAGAACTGCACTGGTTACATTTCTCTGTGTCATGGTTTGTCAACACATTCTACAGAGCTGTCTGCTGCTATTCTCTGACCTGCTCTCCCACTCACCTCCTTGTTCTCCTCGTCTCACACTGTTGACTTCTAGATGAAAACAACAGTAGCCAACACCCACCCCCAAAACTTTATGCATATGAGAATAAGCTTTTGTGAAGTGATTCTAAATTGTCAGGTACAAGAAATTTCCTTTCAGCCAGAATTGGTGACACAAGACTGTAATGGAAACACTTGTGAGGTCGACACAGATAAATGGGGAATTTAAGTCCAGCCCAGAATACAGAGAAGCTCTGTCAAAAAAAAAAAAAAAGTAAAGAAAAGAAAGAACTGGAAAATGGGAAAAGAAAGAAAGAAAGAAAGAAAGAAAGAAAGAAAGAAAGAAAGAAAGGAGGGAAGGAAGGAAGGAACATGGGTAATGAGATTGCCTAGTGGGTAAAAGTGCTTGCCTACAAACCAGAAGGCCTGAGGTCCAAAGATAAGTCACTGACAATTGTTAGTGTTATAACCTGGGTCCTGAAAACCCAACCAAGCTGGAATCTGACCAATTAAAGAGACAAATAGGGAAACAAACAGATAAAGGAGAAGTACTTAATTTGTCCACCCTGAGGTTAGGAACAATAGATCCAGTATTACTATACCAAGCCTAAGAAAATTAAAAAAAAAAAAAAAGTCTTGGGCTGGAGAGATGGCTCAGCGGTTAAGAGCACTGACTGCTCTTCCGAAGGTCCTGAGTTCAAATTCCAGCAACCACATGGTGGCTCATAATCATCCATAATGAAATCTGACGCCCTCTTCTGGTGTGTCTGAAGACAGCTACAGTGTACTTACATACAATAATAACCACGCCTGGCCCATAAATAGATCTTTAAGCGGGAGTGAGCGGGGCAGAGCTGGAGCGAGAGAGGTCAACCAGAGTGAGCAGAGGTCCTAAATTCAAACTCCCAGCAACCACATGATGGCTCACAACCATCAATACAGCTACAGTGTACTCCACCTTCTTGATTAAGATTTAATTCTTTTGTTTTTGTTTTGTTTTGAAGCAGGATTTCTCCTGGCTGTCCTGGAACTTGCTCTATGGACTAGGCTGGCCTTGGACTCAGAGGTCTGCCTGCCTCTGCCTACAGAGTGTTGGGACTAAAGACGTGTACCATCTCCACTGGGCAAGATTTCAATTTTTATTTTATGTGTACGGGTGTTTTATCTGCACGAATGTCTGTGTACCACTAGTGTGCTCGGTGTCTTTGGAGGTCAGAAGAGAGCGTTCCCCCTTGGAACAGGAGTTGTGAGCTGACCTGTGAGTGCTGGAATTGAGCCAGTTAAGAGCAGTTTGGGCACTTACCTGCTAAGCTACCTCTCTACCATCTCATCTAATCCCTTCTCCCAGAATTAAGATTGCAGAATTAGGTTTAAATAGAAAGCAAGAGGTATGTAACTAAGCCGTCTGTCTAAGCAATCTTAGTTTGTGGCCCCTCGCTATCATTGTCCCTGACTCCAGTCTGTCGTCCTGCAAAGTGGTCTAAGAAGTTGTCAGAGCGGTGTGAAATCTATTTTCCTGTGACAAGGCCCTGCTCTGACTGCCTCTTGGCTTCAGCACATCCTTTCTCCCATCATGAAATTTCTATTTCTGGGGTCCATTGTCTCAATAGTCTGTAAAAGAAGAGACACAGAATGTCTCTTTTAGACTATCATAATTCCTGACAGGCCTGTCACACCATATGGAACAGCTTTCAGGACTTCCACTCTAAGGCTTTGTATTTAGCTTCCCCACCCATACATATGGAATCAAAATTCCTGGATGGTGGCCTCCAACGTGTCCGGAGCATACTCACACCGCCACCACAGTTTCCAAGGAAACTGGAACCACCTGGTCTGCCATGCTGACTGCTGGCAGGCACTCCCGGGTCGAAAGTGTTAGTGGGCATGCGCGTTATTCTACTGGGCGTGGACAAGTCCTGCCGGAAATCTAAAAGACACCGGAAATAGAGTGGCAGTGAAATCTTAAATGTTGGTAGTCATTCGAGTGTTACTTCGCTGGCGGATCCGCGAGGTGGTTTGGAACTTTTCCATCCGGGACTCTTCGGCTTCCGTGGGCGGAAGTCGCCGCCGGCGTGCCGTGTGCAGAGTTCTCGGCGGTGCAGTGTGAGGTGAGCGGCGGCGCCGGCGGCGGCGCAGGGGGTGGGAGGACGCTGTGCTGTGCCGAGCGCTGGTTTGTGCTGAGGGACTGGGCTGAGGCGGCTGCTGGGGCTCGTCAGATGGGGTGGGGGTCGCGTGGGGCGCTTTCACCCCGTCCTTGAGGGTTTTCCGTATCGTGGGTGTTTTGTCACTTCCCGGTGTGCTCTCCTGTGGGCTTTCACCCAGTCGTCCATGAAAGTTGTCAGCTGAGGCCATTAGGGGGCGGGACTCAATGAGTGGGCGCTGCATGGAGCGGGTCCCCGAGTGAGAGTCGGGAGCTTAAGGGCGGGGACTTTGAGGGGGCTTGTCCCCCACTCGGGCGGTGCTTGGCATAGGGGATCAGCAGAGGCAGCGATGGAGCCTGGGGCGGGTGTGGGATGCTTGTGAGGGCGACTCTGGTCGTTAGTGTTTGCGTGGCCAGTGCCTGTGGCTTGATTCCGCGTAGCACTACGTGAAAAGAAACCAGACCCCGTCGGCTTTACCGGAGTAGCAAGTGTCGAGACGAGACCACAGGTGTGGGAACTGCGTGTGCTCAGGCTCTGGAGGGAGGGCGGGAGGGCGGGGGTCCCACGCTTTGCATGCTGCCTAGTTATCTCGGCTGCTGAGCTCAAGAGATTTCTTCTAAGGTCTGTAAAAGTAGGGAATCTTGTTTTGTGGGCTGCTGTTGGGTCTCCCTTTCCAACTAATTCGTTCCTACCTCTGGATGGCCAGCATTATTGAAGGAATAAACCCAAATATTAAAAACACTTAGAGTCAGATTTGGGAAACCTTTGGGGATTATGTGCATCAGTGCTTGCCTGTCTTTGGGATCAAAATAATATTGGGCCGTTTTGTTTGTATCCTAATGTTTGTGCTGATTTGGAGTGCTTAATAAACTGTGTATTGGTCTGAGAGCAGTAAGTAGCTCATGCCTTTAAATCCCAGCACTAATGAGGCTGAAGCAGTGAAAGTTAAAGGCTAGCCTGGTCTACATAGCAAGTGCAGGATAGCCAGAGATAAATAATAGACCTTGTCTCAAATACAGAAATACACACACACTAGACCTTGTCTCAAATACAGACACACACACACACACACACACACACACACACAGGGGGGGAGGGGGCAAACAGACAGACATGGGGTAGAGGTAGGGTTGGAGGAGTGAGGATTGGGTAAGCCAATTTTTCTTAATGTGTCTGTGTGTAGACAGGGAAATGTCTAGAAACTCACACTAGAATCAGAATTGGCTGTCATCCTGAGTGCTTTGTGCAACAGGAAACAGGAATGCTGTTTTTAGATGCTGACTACAGAAGGGACTACATAGATATATATGGTGGCCAGGGTGTTCCTTAGAATGAAAACAACTTGCATATGTACCCCTGTTCTTCTATTTAGTGACCTGTGAGCAAAGCAAATCAAGCAGAATAGTAATGCTTATGTGTAGCTGAAAAGAAATCAAAATTAAGTTGGCAGCATACTGACTTTTTGTAAGTATTTTACTTCCTTTCAAGCAGGTGCTGAGGGCTTAGTGAACCTTCCCTAGCATGGCATTCTGGATCCCTATAATAAACACCGATGTCCTCATTTTGTTATGACTTAAGTTAGCACATGGGTTTTCTGCTAGTTAACATGTGAGCGCTGCAGTGTGTCCTTCCTTCCTAATGGATGGTTTTTCAACTTTTTAAAAATTTGTTTTCTTTTGTTGTTTGTTTTAGAACCCAGACTAATAACAAGAGCAGGGCTTTTATGTGTCCTCTACACTGCCTACACTTGATCTTCCATATCGGCCCTCACCAATTCATGGTCAGATGTTTGGTTGTTGTCTTTTAGTGATTTCCGGTGTCTCTGAGACCACTGCAATCATTCAGGCCTCAGGATTTCCTTCTGTGCCACAGCTAGCCCTTCTCCAATGTCCATGACTCCTGAGGGATTTGAATTTGCTACGAAGAAAACGTCAAGAACAGAAGACAGAGGGGCCATGGCTGCAGATCCGAATTTCCGACAGAAGAGCCAGCCATTGGGTGCAGAGGAACAGCCTGAGTCATGTGAGGTAAGCAGGAGTGACTTCATGATTGGTTCTTCGGGTGTTCAGGGCAGACACAGGAAGCTGCAGATTTCTGAGACCATCTTAATCTCCTTAGGAAGGGTCTATATGTAGCCCACACTAAGTAATTACCCCAAACCCCCTTGCCCTCTCTTTCTTTGATACAGGGTCTTACAGGGTGAGGCTGGCCTGGAATTCTTTTATATAGCCCAGGCTGCTATCAAACTTAACACTTTTTTTTTTTTTTTTTTTTTTTTTTTTGCCTCAGCTTCTCCAGTAGTGGGATTATTACATGTCTACATCACCATAGATAATGTCTCATCTACTTAATGTCAAGTTCTTCTTCCTCTTGAGTCTTCTTTTAGGTTTGTTCCTCTTTTACATCTTGCCATCCTCAGTTCTTTTTCTTTCTTTTTTTTTTTTTAAGATTTGTGTGTGTGTGTGTGTGTGTGTGTGTGTGTGTGTACTCTGTAGCTGTCTTCAGACACACCAGAAGAAGGCATGAGATCCCATTACATATGGCTGTGAGCCACCCTGTGGTTACTGGGAATTGAACTCAGGACCTCTGGAAGAACAGTCAGTGCCCTTAACCACTGAGCCATCTCTCCAGCCCCAATCCCCAGTTCTTAAGGCTTTCCTGCTGAGCCCATCCCTGTAAGAAATGGTGCATCTGAGGAGGTAGAGTTTTCATTTGTCAGTTCTTAGTCTCATGGATCTGTTTTGTGTCACATGTTCTGTTTTAGGGAAGACAGAACAGGGTAACAAGGCAGGAAAATCCTGTTGCAGATAGGAGGGAGATGGAGGAGAGTTAAGCCTTATATACAGACCATGAGGCCAGCAAGCCACAGTAGAAAGGGACAGCTGTGGGTGCAGCATTTTCAGAGAAACCGAGGAAGCCTAGTGTTTCAGAGAAGTCATGCTTAGTGTGCTTTTGAACCAGCATCTGAAAAAGAGAAGGAAAAGTTCGTTTCTGTATTAGAGCTCAGAAAAGCCTGAAGCTTAACAGTGAAGATCTGTAAGCACTGTTCTGAGGGAGACTGTTAGAGTGATAGTTATTCCTCCCAACTATTTACCATGTCTTCAGGTGAATCTACTTTCCTGGTGGGTGTCCCCCGTCCAAGTAATGGTACCCAGAAGTTAGATTAACTCTTCTCGGATGGGACAACAGTTTATAAAGTTCAGATCTTGGTAGCAGATCAGGATGCCCCATTTCCACCTTGAACTAGATGACAGCTGAGATCTCATTCTTTTGGCCAGCAGGAAGTAGTTTTCCCTTAATGAGCCCCAACAAGCTCTGAGACCAACACCTTCTTATACGGTATTTTAAATCCAAAAGAGGAACAGTTGTGTTGGTCTGCCGTCTGGTGTTCCAGGGAAAGATAGACTTTAAAGTTGACATCAAAGGAAAGGGTCAGTTTTCAGCCTCTCAGATTGCTATTCTCTGTACCTAACTGTGTGTACAGTTCTTATCAGATCCCTCTTCCTGAACAGCTGTGTCCAAAGTGACTCCAGCTGCCTGTTAGTCTGTACATTTTTGCCTGATGCACAACTGTTTTGTTTTCTTTTTGAAGAGTAATATTATGGGTTAGCGTTTCATTGTACTAATATTTTCTCCTAGTGTTTCTATGTCCTGCTGATGGAGTTAGCAGCAGCTGACAGCAGCAGGGGTGGCTCTCTGTGTGCCAGGTCCAGTCCTAATCCTCACAGGAGGATCCTGAGCTGACGCTCTTATCCCAGTCTAAAGAAGAGAAGTTGGGGCCCAGGTAACACAGCCAGTTGAGCTCCTGTGACCCAGCTGCCAGCCTGGCAGTGTGCTCCTGGGTCTGGCTGCCAATCCCATTCCTTGATCCCCTGAGGAGACTTCCTGGCCTTGGTGCTTCACAGTCTGCATTGTCCTGCTAGCCTTCTACACTGTCATCTGAGAATTCTCTTCCTTTCATGTGTCCAGGGCCCGTAGTCCCAAAATCACAGCTGCTTTGAATTTTTGTTGTGTCTCTTGCAGGAAGGAGCTCCTGGGGATGGGTGTATAAGTGAAGGCACAGTAAATCACCAAACTAGACTCCTCCATGCATAGAAAGAAAAGGTTATTGGGGAGCAAACGTAGTTGGAGGCAGGGGGAGAAGAGAAAAAAAACAAACAAACAGAATTTATGTTAGCAAGGTGGGGTCTTTCAACTAATGCAGATTGTTCCCAAGTGACCAGGAGCCCAAGTTAGTTGTCCTTTGAGAGGGGAGATTAAAGATGGTTTCCAATAAACAGAGACCCACTTTTTTTGTTTGTTTTGTTTTATTTTTCAAGACGGGGTTTCTCTGTATAGCCCTGGCCGTCCTGGACTCACTTTGTAGACCAGGCTGGCCTCAAACTCAGAAATCCTCCTGCCTCTGCCTCCCAAGGAGACCCACTTTTAAACTAATGTTTACCCAGCCAAATTCTTTGTTTATCCCTGGGACTGCCATTGGTAGGGCACTGCTGTGCTCTAAACTGGAGGTATTCAGGTAAATCCTAGAGACAAACACCACAGATTTAGGTGATCATTTTTTTAACTTTTATTTTTAATTTTTATTTCTTTTCTTTTTGTTCTTGTTTTTTGTTTGTCTGTCTGTTTGTTTTTTAAGACAGTGTTTCTTGGTATAGCTTTGGGTGTCCTGGAACTCTCAATGTAGACCAGGCTGGCCTTGAACTCAGAGTTCTGCTTGTCTCTGCTTCCCAAGTGCTAGGATTAAAGGTGTGTGCCACCACTGCCTGGCTAGATTTAGGTGTTTACGTAAATATCAGAGTTAATGTGCCTGTATTTGAATGTATCGTGGAAATGCTATTTCACTTTTTCTTGCATATATCTCTAGGTAGGCTTACATTGTGGGCTGGAAATCTTGCTCTTACTAAAACCTTCTGTTGCTTACTCTACCCCAAGTATGCTACCATTCAGATGTTTTACTTATACATTTGAGACAAGGTCTACACACAGACACATTAAGAAAAATTGGCTAGCCCGGCATGGTGGTGCACGCCTTTAATCCCAGCACTGGGGAGGCAGAGGCAGGTGGATTTCTGAGTTCAAGGCCAGCCTGGTCTACAGAGTGAGTTCCAGAACAGCCAGGGCTATACAGAGAAACCCTGTCTCGAAAAACCAAAAAAAAAAAAAAAAAAAAAAAAAAAAAAAAAAAAAAAAAAAAAAAAAAAAAAAAAAAAAAAAAAAAAAAAAAAAAAAAAAAAAAAAAAAAAAAAAAAAAAAAAAAAAAAAAAAAAGAAAGAAAGAAAGAAAGAAAGAAAGAAAGAAAGGAAGGAAGAAAGAAAGAAAGAAAGATTGGCTTACCCAATCCTCACTCCCCCAACCTGACCCCTACCCCATGTCTGTCTGTTTGCCTCCTCCCCCACCCCCATGGTGTGTCTGAAGACTACAACAATGTACTCAACATATATAAAAATAAATCTTTGAAAAAAATAAAGGTTAAAAAATTTTAAAAATACATTTATGTGTTTGTGCCTGCATGAGTTTGCACATGTACACTGTGTGCAAGCAGATGCCTGAGGAGGCCAGATAGGATGTAGAATCCACTGAAACTGGAGTTACAGGCAGTTGTGAGCCACCATTTAGGTGCTGGGAACTGAACTGTGACCTCTTAACTGCTGAGCTTATTTTTAATGTGCTGCTTCCCTCATTCTTTTGATAATTTTTAATATTATTATTTCTTTGTCACATGTCATAAAGTGTAGATATCAAAGGACAACTTCAGTTGGAAATCATTTCTTCCTACTCTGTGGGTCCTGGGCATAAAATTTTCATTGTCAGTCTTGGTGGAGATGCCTTTATCTGCTGAGCCATATTTTAGCTCAGTTACTGTTCTTTTTAAAAGGATTTTAGGTTGCTAGAGAGATGACTCAGCAGTTAAGAATACTGCTGTTGAGCAGAGGAAGCAGGTTCAGTTCCTAGTATGCTAGCTCACAACTGTCTATAATCTAGTTCCAGGGGATCCCATGGCCTCTTTAGGCCTCCTGTGCATATGCACACACATGGTGCATATTCATGCAGATGCAAAACACTCATACATGTAACATGTAAAAAAAGGTCTTTTAGGGCTGGAGAGATGGCTCAGTGGTTAAGAGCACTGACTACTCTTTCAGAGGTCCTGAGCTCAATTCCCAGCAACCACATGGTGGCTCACAACCATATATAATGGGATTTAATGCCCTCTTCTGGTGTGTCTGAAGACAGCTACAGTGTACTCATATACATAAAATATAAATAAATCTTTTTTTAAAAATCTTTTAAAAAGCAGGATTTCAAAAATATTTTGATGTTTGATTAGTGCCACGTAGACCTGTTCTTGCACTTTTGTAGTATTTTGAAATGTGACTTTTCTGGATGGAGAGTGTGAAAATTAGGCTTTCTGTGTCATTTCACTTTATCCTGTGCAGTGTCTGCTGGTGTCTTCCATTCCTGTATTGTCTGGGTGTCATCAGCATGTCATGGTCCTTAACCGCTTTGTTCCCCTTCCCCAGTCACTCCCTCTCCTAGCTCAAAGTCCTCCACTCTCCTCAGTGTAAATTCCCTCCTTGTGAGTGAGGCAAGGCACAGAGTGAAAAAGTTTTTTTTTTCTTTTTGAGACAAGGTCTCACGAGGTAGCCCTTGCTGGGCCAGACTTAGCTCTGTAGACCAGGTTGCCCCCAAATTCACAGATTCATAGAAATCCGCCTGCCTCTTCCTCCAGAGTAACTGGATTACTTGTAAAAGCCTAGTCCGTGTAAAATTGAATGAGCAAGGGACTTGTTTGTGTGGTTCAGGAAACAGGAAAAGCTAAGCTTCCTCCATGGCTCCCTCCACTGGAATGTCTAAACTTAGCCACACTAAAAATATCAAGTGTAGATGTGCCTGTGTCCCAAGGAAGCAGAGGAATGCTCTTGGTGCCGCTGCTGAGAGTATTACTTAGGCCAGTTTGGAAAACTGCAGTCAAGTTGGTGAGGTCTGTTGTCTGACACCCAGCATTTCCACTGGTGGGGTAAATGCAGCAAGGTAGATAGAGCCGTGCAGGCTCAGCAGTCTTACTGATCACTGCTGGTCAGCAGGGCATTTGCTTGGAGATTTAATTTATATGTTCATAATATATGCTTGAGGTTACACTCTGGTGTCCATTTACTTTTTGAGCATCTACTTACCTGCTCTTTCTGCTCCTCACTCTTAGTCTTCTTTGTTTCTTGGTAGGGTCTTACATAGTCCAAACTAGCCTCAAACCCCCTCCCTGCGCAGTTGGCAGTTGTCTTGAATTCCTCCTCCTTCTGCCTCCACGTTCCAGGGCTTGGGATTATAGGCATAGAGCACCACATGTGGCTTATTCTTTATTTTTTTGTTGCTGTTGCTGTTTGCTTACATTTTAGTATTTTTAAGGAACTTTGTTGATTTTACTTTATGATATCTTTTTCACTTAAGTTTTTGTTTACATTATTTTACTGTTCATTTTTGCTCTTTATAGTTATCAGTTTTTGTTCCTTCTGAGTTTTTTGATATGTTAATTTTTTCTTTTTTTTACTTAAAAAAAATCTCAAACTAGCTGTATAGTTGAGGTCAGCTCTGAACACTCGTGTTTTTGAGTCAAAGACTCCCCATGCTTCTCCCAGTTATTAAGGCTTTGAAGTCTTAGCAGATTGGTTATCTGAAGGCTCCACTGTCATGAGCTGATTATCTATTAAAAGTAGTTATGAATTTTGGGGGTGCATGCATTCTAGGGAGCTTGTTTTGGTTTTGATACAGGTTCTCTCTCTCTTCTTCTGGCTGTGCTGAAACTCACTATGTAGATCCAGCTGGCCTCAGACTCTCAGAGATCCATCTGCCAACTGCCTTAGAAGTGCTGAAATTCAAAATGTGTGCCACTAAACCCAGCTGTGCAGGCATTCCATCCACAGGATGAAATATATTGAAAATTGTTGACTCCTCCAAAGGAAACTTCTCATAGTAATATAATTAATTGATATTTTCTCTATTAGGCATTCCAATGGAATATTTCTGGAATTATCCATTGTAGTCACAGTAATATGCCTGACATGTTAATGTGAGGAATTTAAATACAAAATATATTTTACACAGAGAAGCAGCATGTAAGTGACAGTGCTTTGCCTGTTGGCGGATGTCACTAGTATCAGACTAGAAGATCTGTCAAAAGTACTTGCAGCTCAGAAAGCAATAGCATGTGCTCAGTTATCCGTGTGGGAGCCTGAAGGGTGTCAGTGTTGTATTACTAAGATGTTCATACATAAGTAAAAGTAGAATGAATTGTGTTCCTAACCCCTTCTTTGAGTAATTTCAGCATAGGTCCCATCCTGTTCATCCCCTTACCATTGCTAGGTTATTAGGTAACCAAATACTAGAGGCTATCCCTTTCTTTGTGTGTTGGATCACCTTTTTATATAACCATAAGTTATTTTTAACATCACTGTTCCTGCTTATACTATCATATGTAGAGTCTCCCTCAAAAGGTCCAGCCAGTGCCCACACATCCAGAGTCACTAAATAGTATTTTAGTCTCTTTTAATCTCTTAATTTTTCTCCTGTGTTAATCACTTCTTAAGAACTTGTTATTCTAAAGGATAACTTCGGTTATCCTTTAGATTGTGACAGGTTTTAGATTTGGCTCAGTTGCTTTTTGTTGGTGTCACTTCACATGCACTCTGGTCCTTATAGTTCTGGTAAGCTGGTGTCTAATATGAACATGTACTGTATAGTGTGACGGTGACACATGGCAAGTGGCTGCTGTTGACTGAGGGGACTCAGAGCAACACTGTGTGCTGTGTCACTTGAGGAGTCCATATCAGAGGGGTATTCATGTTATATGTATGATGAATCAGAGGGGTATTTCATGTTATATGTATGGTGAATCAGAGGGATATTTCATGTTTTATGTATGGTGAATCAGAGGGGTATTTCATGTTATATGTATGGTGAATCAGAGGGGTATTTCACTTTATATGTATGATGGATGTTTTTGCTTTTATGTTATGTGCACAGTATGTGTGCCTAGTGCTTTTAGAAACCAGATGAGAGCATCAGATCCCCTTGACCTGGAGTTACAGATGGTTGTGAGGCACCATGTAGGTGCTGGAAATTGAACACAGGTACTCTGCAAGAACAAGTGCTCTAAACTGCTAAGTCATCTTTCCAGCCCTGTTTTTTGTTTTTGTTTTCCCTCTTCTGCCTTTTATAGTCCAGGATCTCATGCCCCAAGAATTATCTCTTCTGTAATTAGGACAGGTCTTCCCACATTAAGTTAACAATTAACAGCGACCATTACAAGCTGTAGTCAGGTAGACCAAGGATCCTGAGTTGACCTGTAGAAAGTAGTTTCAAGAGGTGTCCATATGAACTTAATTTGGAGTTTCTGAAGCCAAAAAAGCCATAAAGACACCCAAAACCTGTGGGAGCTTTGGAAGATGGAGTCAAGCTTACATTTATTAGCACTAGCTATATGTAAGATTTTGTGGTCTTTGACATTACCGTGTTCAAGTGATGTAATCTCTGTCTAAGGTTGGTATATTTATTTTTGTGTGAGTATTCTTTTCTAGGTGGTATGAGAAGTCTGATGAGGTACATTGTACAGGTGTACAAAGAGAAAGGAGTGTTAAGATAAATTGCAGGTATATTTCTTACTTTTCTCCTCACCTGGACAAAATACTTAATAGAAACATCTTGAGAAATTATTACACAGAGGCAGGAGGATAACTGCAGTTTTAGACCATCCTGATTTATATAACAAGTTCTAGGCCAGTGAGTTCCAGGCCAGTCAGGCCACAGAATGAAGCTCTGTTTGAAGAGAAGAGGAGGGAAGGAGAGAGAGAATTGTTGATTTTTGTACTGGGGATCAGGAGGTAGGAAGCTTGTTTTCATAGTTGATCAGTAAGCAGCTACATGTATAACTAAGAAGTCCTTATTACAAGAGAGGGTTCTTGGTTACTTCTGCTTTAGTATACAACCTCAAGAGGAAAAATTGAAGTTAAGGACAATGACCAATCTCTGTATCTTCATCTTTGAAGAGGATTAGGGTAGTTTAGACTGGTCCTCTTTGAGTACTATGTACTAATCTGTAGAGGTAGGTAGGTGACCCAGAGTCAAGAAGACAGATCCAGAATGAAGTCAGAGATGTCAGGTTTCATCTGGCATTTAGTTTCCAAGCAAGAAGTCAATACTTAAAGCAGCTTCTAAATGCCAATTTCATAATGTTGAATCCAGTGGATCCAGCATAACTCTAACCTGGGATATTGTTGCTTAATCAATGTTGTGCTGTGTACGCTTTCTTATACTATTAAAAAGAAATCCTTTTCTAATGTACTTAAGAAATGTGATTGTGGCCGGGCAGTGGTGGCACATGCCTTAAATCCCAGCACTTGGGAGGCAGAGGCAGGAGGATTTCTGAGTTCGAGCCCAGCCTGGTCTACAGAGTAAGTTCCAGGACAGCCAGTGCTGTACAGAGAAACCCTGTCTCAAAAAAACCAAAAGAAAAAAAAGAAAGAAATGTGATTGTGTATGATGGATGGAAGGATTGGTTGCCTTATGAGCATTCTCTATCTCCCCAAATTAATGAAAAGTAAATATTTTGTGGAAAATATGTGAAATATCATGAAAAACTTAACCTTATATATATAACTTTTCCATTTGCCAATGACGAGTCGTTCACAGTGAACTGTGGTACATTGTTACAGAGATGGATGTCCTTTGAGGATGTAACTGTGAACTTTAGCCAGGAGGAGTGGCAGCAACTGGACTCCGCCCAGAGATGCCTGTACCAGGAGGTGATGCTGGAGATCTACAGCCACCTCTTGGCAGTGGGTGAGCATGACTGGCTGGGGATCCAGGGTGGACCTTAATGAGGAGAGTTGATCTTCCTTCTCTTTCCAAAGCATAGTGGGGTATCAGAAGTGTAATCTCTGTCTGTCTCTGTCAGTCTCTGTCTCTCTTCCTCCCTCCCCTCCCCTCTGTGTATGTGTATGTGTGTGTGTGCATGCGTGTGTATTTACTCATTTGTCCTGGTGCTCCATTTCTTTTGTTCATCTACCAGTATTAATTATACAATAGAGTGTTGACTTGGTTTCCCAATGAGGTAGTGCAGAGCTTCATTGGGTCATCTCTAAAAGATAAGAAACTACCCCAAAACCCAATATCCTTTTGATTAACAGGGTATTCCATTCCCAGCCCTGGAGTCATCTTTAGGATGGAAAAAGGAAAGGAAGCACAGACAGCAAAGGCTGAATTCCCAGGCCAGAGATGTCAAGGTGAGCCATTGCTTCCCGGTCGGGTGGATTTCATGAGGCCTTTGTCAGTTGTCTCACCAAGTCCTCAGTGGGGGTCACTTTTAGGTTGTTTTCTCCTTGGAGTTTTTATTTTTATAATAAATTCAGTCCATTTATCATTGATGTGAGGCAATGTGAGACTTTCTGAAAGATGAGTTTGTGGGATGAGCTTGTCTACAAGTCCATGGAGAGGAGTAAACCTAAGTGTACTAACTCAGGCATTTTCTTCTTACAATGACCGGTAATATTCCCATGTGTATGTGCACAAGAATTTTTATTTGCACATCTTGTTTGTGAACACCTGGCAAGTTGGTTAATATATTGCTCAAGTAATGGGGAAAGAACTGGTCTTAATTTGTGTCTCCTACTATCTGACTTTGGAATTAGTATATTGTCTTTTGGGTTCTTACTGTCATGTGTCTATGTTTTGCTTTCTGTGTTTGTCTCTGATTTCGTGGATTTTCTTTCCTAGATTGGTTCATTTTTTCCACTTAGTTGTGGCACCTCAGGCTTAGTGTTCATAGGTTTGCCTTGAAGGCTCTGTTCATTCTGAACATGCAGTTCTTATTGTTGTATTATGATAAACTTCTTAGTCCTTGACCTTACAGTCTCTCATGCCTTTTTAGATATGTGAGGACAGTTCCTATAAGATGGTCCCCTTCCTTCATTTTTGGAGATCAGAAATTGGGATCTTCAAATCAGAAAGGCCTTTTGTTTGACTAATCATTTTTTTCTCTTATGGGCCTCTGAACTATTTTCTCTTGATACTTTATTTTGTTATCTTGCAATCCTTACTTGTTTTTCTTTTTGAATACACAATTTTTTTTCTACTAATTGTTAGCACCATCAACATGATTAGAACCTGATTTAGGCATTAATGTACAATCTCAGTCCATCTGTATGATTTGAATATCCTCCATCCTATTCATTCTGCTTATTCCTCCATCTCTTTCTGTTTGTAGAAAAATCAGGAAATGATACCTTACCACAGAAAGTGTCCGGGAAAACTTCAGTTTATAGCAGTGTGGCAAGTGAAGTCACAAGAGATGGTTCATGGTGTTCCCTTTTACAAGAACTATGGCAGGGTGCTGACATTACAAAAAGAGATGAACAAAACCAGATTCTACTCTTCCCTCCTGTTTCTTTCCTCAAGAAAACTCTGAGCAAAAATAGTGATCATGAATATCAAAAGCCCAGGGAAACCATTCCTTTGGGACCCTACCTCATTTCAACACAAGACCGTCTTCCACAATATCACTCACTTCCAAAAAGTTTGGATCTAAACCTAGGAGCAAATGGTCAGAATGAAAGAGATCACCTCATTGACATTGTTGCATCTAGTCAACTCCTTATACCAGGCTCCTATAATGCTAACTGTGTGGTTACTCATGGAGGAGAAGAATCATACAGAAGTACTGGGAATGGAGATGTTCTCAGCCATAAACAACCACTGATCTATGGAAACCATTTTCAGCAGAAAGCAGATCAAAGTTCTCAGTGTCAGGAGGTACTCTATGCCATATCTTTGCATAAACCTGAGATCACTCTTACTGTGGACAGACCTATTGTTTCCTACAATGGTGGGAAAGCTTTCCTTTATGTGTCAGATTCACTGAACCGTCCATTCCAGCTGAAGGTGGACCGTGTAGTTCACCCTGGAGGAGACCCTTACAAGTGTAGCAGCTGTGAGAAATCCTTTTGTAATGAAGCTGCACTCCAACAGCATGAGCAAATTCACACAGAAGAGAAACTGTATGTGTGTACACTTTGTGGGAAAGCCTTCAGTGATGGGTCAGCTTTCTATGAACATGAATTGATTCACAAGAATCACACACCTTTTATCTGTGACATTTGTGGGAAGGCCTTCTTACGTAAATCAGAGTTGACATCCCATAAACAATGTCACAACGGAGAGAAGCCTTACAAATGCAATGACTGTGAGAAATCATTTAAATTTCCATCCCAACTGAAGGTGCATCATCAAATTCATACGGGTGAGAAGCCTTATGAATGCCGTGAATGTGGAAAGTCATTCAGTAAAACAGCCAAACTCAAAGTGCACCAACGGATTCACACAGGGGAGAAACCTTATGTGTGTTCTCAATGTGGAAAGGCCTTCAATCAGAAATCAATACTAGACCGTCATGAAAAGCTTCACCCTGGGGAGAAGCCTTACAAATGCAATGACTGTGGGAAGTCATTTAATTATCCATCCCAACTGAAGGTGCATTGCCATAGTCACACAGGGGAGAAACCTTACAAATGCCATGAGTGTGGGAAATCATTTAATTTTCCATGTGAACTAAAGGTGCATTATCAGAATCACACAGGAGAGAAGCCTTACAAATGCCGTGAATGTTGGAAACTGTTCAGTAAAATGTCCCAACTGAAGGCACATTATCGAGTTCACACAGGAGAGAGACCTTATAAGTGCAGCCACTGTGGGAAAGCCTTCTCTACTAAGGAACAAGTCCAAGAGCATGAACGAATCCACACAGGAGAGAAACCCTTTGTGTGTACTGAATGTGGAAAAGCCTTCAGTAGCAGGTCATCTTTTCGTAAGCATCAGTTAATTCACACTAAAGAGAAACCTTTTGTCTCTCAGAAATGTGAAATAGGCCTCCAGGAGTCTTTGATATCCCATCAGCAACTTCATATTGGTGAGAAGCCTTACAAATGCCCTGACTGTGGGAAGTTGTTCAATTATCCATCCCAATTGAAGTCACATTATCAAATCCACACAGGTGAGAAACCTTGTAAATGTCCTGACTGTGGGAAATCATTTAGTAAAACATCTCAACTGAAGGCACATTCTCGAATACACACAGGGGAGAGGCCTTATGTGTGTTCTGTGTGTGGGAAGGCCTTCAAACAGTTGTCAACATTGAGTAGACATGAAAAAATTCACATGGTGGAAAAGCCTTACAAATGTAGTTTCTGTGGGAAGTCATTTTGCTCTCCATCTGAACTGAAGGTGCATCTTCTGATTCACACAGGGGAGAGACCTTATAAATGCAACAGCTGTTGGAAAGCCTTTTGTACTAAGGTCCAACTCCAAGAACATGAGCGAATTCACACAGGAGAGAGACCTTACGTGTGCACTCATTGTGGGAAAGCCTTTAGAAGCAGGTCAGTTTTTTCTAAACATAAGTTGATTCACAGAAAGGAAACACCTTTTATCTGTGAGAGATGTGGGAAAGTGTTCTTACAGAAGTCAGAGTTGACATCTCATCTACAAACTCATATTGAAGACAAGCCTTAAGGAATGTCAAGACTGGAAAATGGTTTAGTCAGATACACAATAGAGTGTGATCATCAAATTCATATGGTAAAGAAGCCTTCCAAAGGCAGCAACTGGGAAAGTCTTGTCTTCTAATGCCCAACTCCGACAGTATGAACAAATGAATTCACCTAGGAGAGACCTTTGTGCTCTGAATGTGAAAAAGTCTTCTGTAGCACATTAACTTTATGAACATCAAATGTCTCATACTAGCATGAGACCATTGTCTTTCACAATGTGGGTCACATTTGGTATCGGTTAGAGAAACTCATTGAAGAGTAGGCTTTAGAATGTCATGACTTGGAAATCGTTTCCGTATCAGAGATTAGTCCCATCGTCAGTTCATAGGTGGGGATGCCCTAAGTGTTCTGAATGAAGGAAGGTCCTTAACAGGTCACAATTCAACATATATATTACACAACTCATACCACAATTAGCTTTTTACAGGTGCTGTTCTACATAATAGGTTTTACTGAGAAATTAATTCCTAGCTTATTAGCATATTCCAAAATGAAATTTCTTTATATACTTGAAGTTCATTTAATGCTGAGATCTAATTGCATATTGCCTGATTAATATTACAGAAAACAAATTTGTTTATCTATTGATTGTTCATACAGCAAACATGCATGAGGAATGTCATAAATTAGTAATAAGCACACGTTTATATTTGTCTTGTTAAACATGAATTTCATTTCACATTGACCTTGACTAATTTTAGAGGTGTTTTTGTAGAACGTAAGATAAGATTTTACTAAAGTATTGGAAAGTTTAAGGGAATTTAAGTCATTAAGATATTGTCATTAAGATATCCCCATTTGTTGTGGGAGTCCAGTAAAACCCTTAAGTGCCAGCCATGGGGATAGTAGGGTGTTTTTATAAATGGGCATATGTATGTATGTATGAACTATATATATGTTTGTAAGTATATGTACACATGTGCCTGTATTTAGTCAGTGCCTGTATGGACTTGTATGTAATCTCAAAATTTTGTGGAGTTTTCTATAGAATTAACTGCAAAATAGAAAACAGTAGTTTATTATTAAAAGGTACATTCATTTGTATATATCTGTATGTACATGTGCTGCTAGGTATATGTGGCTGTCAGATAAGTACATCAATGAGAGTCATTGATCTCGCACCATGTGGATCCTGGGGATTGAATTTGAATTTATTAGGCTTGGTTAACAGTCATCTTTACCCACTGAGCCATCTTGCTCTGTAGTTATTATTTTTATTTAACAGTTTCCATATTGAGCTTGCACCATCAATTTTTTTTTTTTTGTTATATGGATTTCTTTGAATAAATGAGATGTAAGGCATTCACTGTTCATACTGCTTTTCTCTTTTGAAGTTAGCTCGGGTCTAAGCAGCTCTTTTTCCTTTCTACCTGTAGCATGTGTGATAATATTGGAACAAACAATTCAGTCATATTTTTAAGTTATTTGTGTGTGAATGCTGGTATTGTGAGCCATGGAGGCCAGAGGACAACTTTCAGGAGTCTGTGCATACAGAATCTCTCTTGTTTCTGACACTGCATTGCATGGTCCAGGATAGTTGTGTGAGCTTCCAGAAGATACTCTTTTCTCCACCATCTATCCATCTTGATGTAGGAGTGCTTTAAATAAAGACGTGCTCCACAGCATCTGGGTTTTGGGGACTGAATTTAGGGGGGTTTTTTTGTTTTGTTTTTTGTTTTTCAAGACAGGGTTTCTCTGTGTAGTCACTCAGAAATCTGCCTGCCTCTGCCTCCCAAGTGCTGGGATCAAAGGTGTGCGCCACCATCTCCTGGCCTGAATTTAGGTTTTAAGGCGTGTATTTCATGCTTTCTCCCACTGGGCCATCTTATCAATCCTTTATATATGTTCATGCAGGATATATACCAAGAGTCAACAAATCATAGATATTACATAAATGTGGCCCGTGAATTTTTTTTAATGTAAAGCTTGTAGGCTAGAAAGATGGCTGAGTTTGTCAAGCATGAGGACCTGTTTGTATCCTCAAGACATAGATAAAAAGCTGAGCAAAGTGGTGTGTGCCTGGAAACTCAGTGGTGGGGGAGTGGAGACAGTAGGATTCACAGAACTCGCTATCACCCAGCCTAGTGAGATTGCCTTATTCCAGGTTCAGTGAGAAACTTTATTTCAGAAACTAGGATGGAGAGATGGCTCAGCAGATAGATGTGCTCGCTTTTCTTCCAAAGGATCTGAGTTCAGTTCCTAGCACCAATGCAGGTGGCTCACATCTGCCTAAAACAGGGTATATGATGTCGTTTTCTGCACACATGTAGCATATATTCTGCACAGAAGCACTCACACATAAGTAATAATAATAAAAAAGATGTTTAAAAAAATACATTGTAAAATGAGTAAGGAAGACACCAGAGTTGCCCTGTGGCCTCCACATACATGTGTGCACATGAACCACAGAGGGAAAAACCATAAAAATAAAAAATGATTTTGTTAGGATATAATTTCATTTGTATATGTATTTAACAATTTATGTGCTTTATTTTGTGGTGCAGTTTCAGGGAACATTGAGAGATGTCTGAGGACAGGCCTCATCTAATCCTGAGTTCACAGTGGGGATCCACAGGCCATGGGTTTTCTAGATTGCAGAGTCCTTGGTTTCTTCTGTCTCCCCTTATCATCTGGGGGGTTCAGTCGGTTGCTTATTTCTTATATGCACACCTCCATAACCCCCCCCCCAAAAAAAAACAACAAAAAACAACAGATTGCAAGCTTTCTCTTCTAGAGAGCTGTATCTTCCTGGTGGTTCCATGTCTCTGCCTGCATACCTTCTTCAGGGTATGGCATGGTAACTCCTTTGTTCTTTCCCTCCAAGCCTCTATCCCTCTTGGTCTCTTGCTCACCCTTTCCCCACCCCTGCCCCTTTCCCAGCAGGAATCTAGTCATTTGGGTTTTTGTTTGTTTTGTTTTTTGCCATAGACTGAAGAATCTAGAGGGTAAATGGTAGATTAGCTTTGGAATTGATGGTCTGAGGGAAAAACTGGGTTTCTTGGGGCATGTTCATAGCTTTGTGAAAATGTTGGTTAGCTTTATAGCTAAGAGGTGAGTAGCTTATTTAGTGTGAGGCCCTTGAAGTCAAACTGGGGTTTGTTCGTGAATGTAATTGAATTACCAGGGGAACAGCTTCTAATAAGAAAAGCCTAGATTTGATTCCTGTTGTCTGTTGGTAATCTCAGCTTAAGCATTGTGCTTTCTATTTCCCCACAACCTTTTCTATTATGTGCAGTGGATATCATGATAGAAAATGTCATCTGATTTGATAAAAAAAAAAAAAAAAACCCAACCCACCTTCTAGCCCCCACATCCCCCAAGCTTACCTTGCACACCTTTGGATAGTTCTAAGAATTTATCATAACATGGTAATGTCATGGGCTCATCCCCTGGATGCATTGGGAAACTGTTCTCAGTAGTTAAATGGGGAACAGGCAAAGACCCCTCCAAATAGCCCTAGAGCAGCAGAGAGAGTTGGAAGCACACGGCATTCAGATGACAAGCGGGCCAGGATCCCCAGTATTGATGTAGAAAACCCACATCTTTTAATAAGAATAAGAATAAGGGGCTGGTGAGATGGCTCAGCGGGTTAGAGCACCCAACTGCTCTTCCGAAGGTGATGAGTTCAAATCCCAGCAACCACATGGTGGCTTACAACCACCCGTAACAAGATCTGACGCCCTCCTCTGGTGCCTCTGAAGTCAGCTACAGCGTACTTATGAAGAATAATAAGAAATGGAGCCGGGCGTGGTGGCCTTTAACCCCAGCACTTGGGAGGCAGAGGCAGGCGGATTTCTGAGTTCGGGGCCAGCCTGGTCTACAAAGTGAGTTCCAGGACAGCCAGGGCTATACAGAGAAACCCTGTCTCGAAAAAAACAAAAAAAAAAAAACAAAAAAAAAAGAAATGAATCCTTGGACAGGAGAGAAGCAAGAGAGGCTGTCCGGAGCGAGCAGAGCAGAACGGGGACGGCCGGAGCAAGCGGGCCAACCAGAGCAAGTGGAGCGGATCGGAGCAAGCTGGGCCGGCTAGAACAAGCGGGTGGGGGGGGGCGTACAGGGGCGGCCGGGAGCGAGCGAGCAGGGTCGAGCAGAGCGAGCAGGGTCGAGCGGAGCGAGCGGGGTTGACTGGAACAAGGGGGGAAAAAAAAAGTCAAATAACCCATGGCCAGCAAAGCACATACTAAAGGAAGCCAGAAGAACTTCCAGACACTTTCTACTCGTGTCATAGACAGACAGTTAAGTCCCTTAGAAACAATGGAAAAAAAAAAAAAAAGAATCAGAATAAGAGAGCGTTTATTCTAGAGCCAAGTTTGAGTGACGATGGCCTGGGAACAC
This sequence comes from Mus minutoides, assembly GCA_902729485.2. Lineage (NCBI taxonomy): Eukaryota > Metazoa > Chordata > Mammalia > Rodentia > Muridae > Mus > Mus minutoides. Next base: position 22,272 of record LR756408.1, on the reverse strand, counting down.
AGATTTGGGTTACCCCAAATTCTATGTCCAAGTGTGGAAGCAAGCTTCACAAAGTTTTGTAGTTTATAGTACAAAGTCATCAAGGCAATTAAAAATATATTGTACCGCCGGGCGTGGTGGCGCATGCCTTTAATCCCAGCACTCGGGAGGCAGAGGCAGGTGGATTTCTGAGTTCGAGGCCAGCCTGGTCTACAAAGTGAGTTCCAGGACAGCCAGGGCTATACAGAGAAACCCTGTCTCGAAAAACATATATATATATATATATATATATATATATATATATATATATATATATATATATATATATATATATATATATATATATATATATATATATATATATATATTACATCAGAAAGGCCGCCAAGGCAAGGTGGAGGAAGGTCTCCTATAGGTCTCAGATGCTATCTGATGACATTCTTAGCTTTTGGATTGGTGGAATCTAATGGTCTGCTAAAATAATAGGTTCCAAAAAAGGTTTTATTTTATTAGCCACAGGATGTATGTTCTGACACAGGAGCATAGAATGGCCATTCCAGGGGCTGGCGAGATGGCTCAGTGGTTAAGAGCACTGACTGCTCTTCCGAAAGTCCGGAGTTCAAATCGCAGCAACCACATGGTGGCTCACAACCATCTGTAATGAAATCTGATGCCCTCTTCTGGAGTGTCTGAAGACAGCTACAGTGTACTTACATATAATAAATCAATCTTTTTAAAAATTAAAATTTTCTCTCTGTATGCAAGGTATTTTTTTTAAAAGAAAAAAAATTTTTTTTTGGTTTTTCAAGATAGGGTTTCTCTGTAGTAAAGAAACTGCCAATGTGTCCATTCATTATTATCAGGGAGAAAGAAGAGCAGAGAGAAAAGGTGGGGAGTTGCCAGAGCTATGGGAGCAAAGAAGATAGCAAGATTGGTGGAAAGAGTTGGCAGTTATAAGGGGTTATGTTGTGAGAGGAGGGCAGGTTAGTTGGAACAGCCTAGGACCTAGCGTGGAGCTCTTATCTGTTGGAAGTCTGTTAATAAAAAACTAGATGTCCTCGCTGGAGACTGGGGGGGGGGGGCTATAGGAATCAGCAAGAAAGTAATGGCTTTTTCCGGCAAACAGAAACCCACTTTACAAAGTTTTTGAGGAATGCTGAGTGTTTACCAGGTTGAAGTCCTGTCTAAGTCATTTTGGGGAATTGGGACCTGACTGTAATGTCTACAGACATGTAAGGGGAAGATATCACAGTTATAGAGGGGTGTGGCAACCCTGCATGGTACCCCAGAAATCCACACTGTAGTTTGTCCCCATTGAACAATTCTTACCTGGGGTGGGCATCAATGCCCAGTATGGTTCTCAACCAGCAAGTGATATTCTGTTCCCTCATTTGCTAGGTGGCTGCTCTAGCCTTTTCAAGAACCATACCCCTACCTAGAAAAGTTCATTCACATGGTAGGATGAGAAACCTATACTTGAAGATGCAATTCTAAGGCAGTTGAATTAGATTTCACATAATCCTATAGGGTTCAGCCCAGCCTGCTACATCTGGTCTTCAAATTGGCCTTGCATACACAAAGTGAGAATGAGAGGATGAGCCTGTGGTGGGGTGACAAGCATGCCTGACCATACCTGGTTTATATGGTGCTGGGATAGATAGGTGGAATGAAGGGCTTCTTACATGTTGGGCTGGCATTCTACGAACTGACTTATAGCCTCAGCTCTCGCTTTCACTTTGCTAAGCTTGTGTCCTTTGCCAATAAACTAGTGATTCTTTCTGGGTAAACTTTGTTGGTGTAGAGCAAGCACTGTGTAGGTTAAGATGTGTCACCAGTTCAGCACTGTTCTAAGACTAGGGCAGGTTCTCTGATTTTCAGCATCTGGCATGGAAGGATCCCAGATCACTTGGACTCCTTCTGGTTGGTCTTCTCCAACTACCACATACCCCACTAGTATCTTACACAACTGTTGTCTCCTGCTGCTGCTGTCTGGATTATATTGTGACTGTCTTGCTAATCAGGTTAACAGTTTTCTGAGGAGGGTGGGGTTTTAATACCCATTCATTTTCAGGTCCCATATTTAAAAAAAAAAAAAAAGTGGTTTGTCTGTCTTATGTAAGTGTGCCACATGCAAGCAGTGCCTACAGAAGCCAGAAGAGGGTGCCAGATCCCTGCCAGATGGTTGTAAGCTGCCGTGTGGGTGCTGGGTATTGAACCTGGGTCTTCTAAAAAAGCAGCCAGTGCTAAATGTGGAAAGATGAGTGTAGACTAATGCTCTTCCCAGGTGAACTGCTACTCCTTCTTTGAACCCTCATGTCTGCTCCTTGTATGGGGAGTATTCTCCAAATCCTCTATTTTGGCCTCATTTGATCCCTGGGATCTCTGTTGTCACAGTTCAGTTCGGACCAGCAGCCAAGCTTGATATGGCCCTTGCCACCTGAAAGCCCTTTGAGAACAGGACTGTGATGACTGACCTCTAGGTCTCCAGCCTCACCAGCCAGGGCTTATTTGTATAGCAGTAACCTCTGAGCACAACAGCTGTCAACATCATCAGAGCTTCTGTGGCTTGCAAGAAAACCCCAAGATTGGATTGGTTAACTAATGATGTTCCCTTATCCAGCCAAGGTGACACATGCTTTTAATCCTAGCACTTGGGAGAAAGAGGCAGGTGGGTCTACGTAGTTTCAGTAAAGGATATGTGGTGAGATTGTCTCAAAGCCAAGCTAGAAATGAAGAGATGGAGGAAAGTCATGGGGCCTCATCTGAGATCCCAGCTAGTCTATCCCATACTTCCTCTCTAATTGTATGTGATTCTGCCCTAATTACATGTAGCTTGGTGTACTGGCTGGTTTTATGTGTCAACTTGACACAGGCTGGGGTTATCACAGAGAAAGGAGCTTCAGCTGGGGAAATACCTCCATGAGATCCAACTGTAAGGCATTTTCTCAATTAGTGATCAAAGGGGAAAGGCCCTGTACTGGCTAGGTTTGTGTCAACTTGACACAGCTGAGGTTATCACAGAGAAAGGAGCTTCAGTTGGGAAAATGCCTCCATGAGATCTAGCTGTGAGGCATTTTCTCAATTAGTGATCAAGGGCCCCTTGGGGGTGGGACCATCTCTGGGCTGGCAGTCTTGGGTTCTATAAGAGAGCAGGCTGAGAAAGCCAGGGGAAGCAAGCCAGTAAAGAACATCCCTCCATGGCTTCTGCATCAGCTCCTGCTTGAGTTCCAGTCCTGACTTCCTTTGATGAACAGCAGTATGGAAATGTAAGCCGAATAAACCCTTTCCTCCCCAATTTGCTTCTTGGTCATGATGTTTGTGCAGGAATAGAAACCCTGACTAAGACAGGCCCCTTGTGGATGGGACCATCTCTGGGCTGGTAGTCTTGGTTCTATAAGAGAGCAGGCTGAGCAAGCCAGGGGAAGCAAGCCAGGGGAAGCAAGCCAGTAAAGAACATCCCTCCATAGCCTCTGCATCAGCTCCTGCTTCCTGACCTGTTTGAGTTCCAGTCTTGATTTCCTTTGGTGATGACCAGCAATGTGGAAGAGTAAGCTGAATAAACCCTTTCCTTCCCTATTTGCTTCTTGGTCATGATGTTTGTGCAGGAATAGAAACCCTGACTAAGACACTTGGTGAGGAAGGTTAACTGAAGGGAAGACCCCCCTCCCCAATCTCTGCAGCTATGGGAAACTTGTCAACACTGCTGGAGTGAGGCTCACTGTGGTGCAGATAGTTTGGATCACCTACACTCCTGTAAGTATCCTTTTCCCATGCTCTGTAAATAAATCCAATAAATTCCTTGGGTATCTAAACATTGACTTTGGTAGAATGTTTTGTCATGGGGGCCTTATAAGGCCATGGTTGGGGGTTAGGAGGTGGTAAGATGTTTATGTCTCTCTGGGGATGATGTGTCAGTTTGCTTATCTGTTGCAGTGATAGGCACAATAATCAAGACTAATTTGGTGGTTGTGGAGTGGTTGGGTTATGTGGCTTACAGATCCATCATCCAAACGCTGAGATAGGAGCTTGGAGGCAGAGACCACAGGTGAAAGGATGCTTACTGGCTTGCTTCTCCTAGCTGGCTCAGCTATCTTTCTCTTACAGACTGAGACAGCAGGCCCTTCTACATTAGTTAGCAAGCAAGAAAACACCCCACCAGAAGACCAGTATGATGGAAGCAATTCCTCAATTGAGATGCTATCTTCCTGGGCCACTTTAGCTATGTCAAACTGACAAAACACTAACAAGCTCAGAGGTTAACGTTGAGACAATTTGATGGGATCTGGAATCAACTAAGGGGCTTGCTTCTGGATGATCTGGTGAGTACACTTCCAGGGATGGATGGTCTGGGATAGGGGAGAAAACCCTCCTCTAGCACGGGCAGCATCTTCTGTCTGGTGGCCAGATACAAAGAGGTCTTGCTGCTTAATGTGTCAGTCTTACAGAATGGACTGAAGACCAGCAGCTCTCCAGGAATCTTCCAGGCCTCCCTATAAAAAGCTCTCTACATTGCTGAACCACTACCACACCACACTACCACGCCATACCACGCCATGCCACGCCATGCCACGCCATGCCACACCATGCCACGCCACACCACCAATGACTTTAAAAACAATGTCTCTAGACATTGCCCAATGAAACCTGGGAGACAAAAATTTTTATGGACTAAGAAGATAATGAGTCCTCAGCCTCTCTGGTGTGCAGATGGCTGTTTTTGGACGACCCAGCCCCTGTTCAATTCATTTTAGTAAATGTCTTTATAATATGTACACATTCTGCCAGTTCTGTTCCTTTGAGAACCCTAATAGAAAAGACAGTAGAGGCTTAATGTAGAGGCTTGATAGACTATTTATTTATTTATTTATTTATTTATTTTGCTAGAGTGAACCATGGGAGGTAACATTTAACCAGGAACCTGGAGGATGAAGAGGACAGGGGAGATGATTCTGGTTGAGGGGACATCACATGTCAAAAGCCCTTCTGTGGGAAGGGGGAATGTTAGAACAGTGATCAAAGTTAAATATTGAAGCTGGATTTGGATCTTGCTCAGAGAGTGTTTAAAGGTCTGTTTTACAGCAACAGTTTCGAACCAGGAGAAATTTTTGTCTACCCCAGGTTGAATGGGCAATGTCTAGAGACATTGTTTTTAAAGTCATTGGCGGTGTGGCGTGGCATGGCGTGGCGTGGTGTGGCGTGGCGTGGCATGGCGTGGTAGTGGTTCAGCAAAGTAGAGAGCTTTGTATAGAGCAATCCCTTCTGAGATGAAGCATCCCATCTTAGAGGGCAGCTCATTAAGAGCAGGATCACTCGGGAGGCAGAGGCAGGCGGATTTCTGAGTTCAAGGCCAGCCTGGTCTACAAAGTGAGTTCCAGGACAGCCAAGGCTACACAGAGAAACCCTGTCTTGAAGACAAAAAAAAAAAAAAAGAGCAGGATGCACCAAAGAGAGTGGGAACGGTCTATCCTCTAGGGAAGTTCTTTAGAATCCAAGAAGCTGGCACTAGAGAGATGGCTCAGCTCTTAAAAGAAGGTAAGGACCCCATTTCAGGCCTCAGCACCCATGTGTCAGCCGGCTCCACTGACTGGTGTAACTCAAGCTCCGTGGGATCCAATGATTCTGGCCTCCACAGCACCCTTGTGAACATATCCCCTCCTTCCACAGTTGTAAAATATATCTTAGAAAGAAAAAAAAAAACTGCAGGAAATAAACTCAGTAGCTTCAAGAAGTCGCAGAAACTGACCAAGTGCACCAGGCCTCACCCTTCCCAAGCGTACAAGAAAGACACTGAGACAAGCCTAGCTGCCTGGCAGAGGCTAAGGCCTCAGAGCTGCCTGTGAATTATGCAGAGAGCTACAACGTCTAGCTTTTGTGAGCTCTCTGGCACCTGTGCTGAGGTGGGCTTTGGTGATGCGGCTCCCTTGAAGTCTTAGGAGAAATAACCTCCCACCTATTTTCCTGTAAGCAATCCCAGTGAACTTGTTGGCTCAGCAAGTTGGACTTTGGTAGGTAGTTTCCTCTCTTGGGTGGTTGGATATTCATTCCTATCTATCCAGGGGAAGTGTCACCAAAACACTGCTTTTGCTTGTAACCCAAATTCAGTTACTGGTACCCATGCCAGATGGCTTGTAACTCTCATAACTCCTATTTCCAAGGCATCTGACATCCTCTTCTGTCTTACATACATCTCAGTACACACACACACACACACACACACACACACACACACACACGTAAATTTTGAATCATAAAAAATTGTAAATTAGCTAGGCATGGTGGCGCATGCCTTTAATAGCACTCGGGAGGCAGAGGCAGGTGGATTTCTGAGTTCAAGGCCAGCCTGGTCTACAAAGTGAGTTCCAGGACAGCCAGGGCTATACAGAGAAAGCCTGTCTTGAAAAAAAAACAAAAAAGAAAAAAGAAAAATGTGGAAAGAGGCCAGGCATAGTGGCGCACGCCTTTAATCCCAGCACTCGGGAGGCAGAGGCAGGCAGATTTCTGAGTTCGAGGCCAGCCTGGTCTACAAAGTGAGTTCCAGGACAGCCAAGGCTATACAGAGAAGCCCTGTCTCGAAAAAAACAAAACAAAACAAAAAA